>JAVALU010002275.1:0-185000 GCA_030770095.1 Gila robusta | reverse complement strand
TTTCCTCTTGGTCAACCACACACAACACTTCTGCCTGTCCCCAAAACTCACTGAATGCAACCATATTTTTGGTTAATTTAAAAAAAGCAAATTCTGCTTTAATCCTTGCAGATACAAAAGCCTTTAAAATAAGTTCAGGTTCAGTCGTTCCACTATCTTTCCGCTTATTTTTCCGTGTAATCCATATTGCCAGCTTAGCTTCACCAATTAAAAAATTGATTAAAGAAATTCTTTTTTTATCTGTTGCAACATATTTTGGGCCAAAAATAAATATATTTTCATCCATATCTTCTCCTAGTGTTCTAAGCCAACTCTTTAAAATCTGAAACAAACCATTTAGCCTAAAACAATCCAAAAATAGATGCTTCAATGTTTCTTCATGATCACAAAAGATGCATTCTCTCCCCACAGTGGGGTCAACATGTGCCAAGTATCTATTAGTCGCAATTGCAGAATGCACAATCCTCCACTGAAGATCTGCAGTGCGTTTTTCTATAGGTGATTTATAGAAGGACCTCCAGCATCTCCTAGGAGAAGAGCCCTGGCCAAACACATCCAACCATTTTGATTCTTTACAGTTCTTCAGTTCAGATTGATGAGAGACTTTCACACATGATAAGTACAAGGCTTTCTTTGAAACATCTTCAAACAAATTCAGTTCAGGTATACAGAAAACAAGAAGTGATTCATTTTCAGGCTTATCATCTACTATCATTGAAACCTGAAGTTTTGGAAAACTCTCTTTCATTTCATCCTCTAGTTCACCACAGCGATTTTCTTGTATACTTTGTCTATAGATAGAAGGAAGAGCTGAAAAAATGTCCTTCAGTAATTTATCCATAAATCTCACAGACTTAATGCCCGTCAAACTACACAGTTTTTGGGGACTTTTCCACTCGTTTCGATTCTTTAGATTAGACAAACATGTACATTTTGCTCTCACCATTGATATTTGCAGACTTCTCAGTTTCAACACATCTGCCTGTATTAGTGGATTGTTAAAGAGTGGTTCTTTTTTTATCCAACCCTCAAGGTTTGAAACTCTCCTTACTTGAAAGACAGACTTCCACACTTTCAAAACTGACTTATAAAATGGAGAAGAAACATTCCATTCCATATCCTTCAGACTGATTAAAAACAGATTAAAATCATATTTAAACAAATTCATACTGCGTAATAAGGAACAAGCTGTGTCAGCCCAACAGATCCTTCCAGAATACAGCAACTTCTGTGCAGTCTGCAGCCTAAAAGCCTTGATTCTGCTTTGTATATCTATCAAGCCTTGTCCACCCTCACTGACTGGCAAATATAAAACAGCAGACTTTACCCAGTGCTGACCAGACCAAAAGAAATCATTTATTTTCCTTTGTAGTAAATGAACTACTTCATCAGGTGGATTTAACACGTTTAGTTTGTGCCAAAGTGCTGAAGCAGCCAGATTGTTTGCGACCAAGACTCTCCCCCTAAATGACAACTGAGGCAGGATCCATGTCCACCGCGACAAACGCTCACTCATCTTATCATACATTCCTTCCCAGTTCTTCTGAATATAGTTGTCAGTTCCTAAATAAATACCTAATATTTTCAAGCCTTCTTTACCCCATTTTACACCTCCTGGTAAGACTGGTGGTTCTTCTTCAGGCCAATTCCCTAAAATAAAACCTTCACTTTTTTCCCAGTTTACCTTTGCTAAAGAGGCATTTTCATACTTCTTTAAAACTTCTTCTAGAGCAATCACATCTCTTTTACTTTTGATAAACACGGTAACGTCATCAGCATAGGCAGAAAACTTGGGTTTAACTTTTTGATCTTCAATTAGCAAGCCATCTAAATTTTTCCCCAATTGACGAAGCAAAGGTTCAATGGCTAAGGAATATAGCATTCCCGACAAAGGGCATCCTTGTCGAATGCCTCTACGTACTGACACTGTTTGGCTTAGCCCTCCTCCAACCTCTAACATTATAGATACATCAAAATATAACAGTTTGATCCATGAAATAAAAAGATCACCAAAGCCAAAAGCTTTAAGGGAACTAAACAAATAAAAGTGACTGACTCGATCAAATGCCTTTTCCTGATCAATTGCAATTATTCCAATATTGTCATCATCCCTTTTTGCAATATCAATGATATCACGTACAAGAAAAATGTTATCCATTATAGTTCTGTTAGGAATACAATAAGATTGATAATCGTTTACTATGTGTTCTAAATACAATTTCAATCTATTTGAAAGACATTTCGCTAAAATTTTATAATCAGTACATAAAATTGCCACTGGTCTCCAGTTCTTTAAAAGACCAAGATCACCTTTCTTTGGCAACAAAGACAAAACGGCTCTTTTACAGCTTGTTGGCAACTCTTTTTTCCTATAAGATGATTTAAAAACATCAAACAAATCATCTCTTATTAAGTCCCAAAACTGTTTATAAAATTCAGCCGGAAGTCCATCGATTCCCGGTGCACGTCCACTGGATAGCTGATTAACAGCCTTTGTTATTTCGTCAATGTCCATTTCAAACTCCAGTTGATTCCTCTGTGTATCAGTCAACTTTGGTAGATCATTAAAAAGGTCCTCCATACAGCCAATGTCACATGGACCATCTGAAAAAAGTTCTAAATAAAAATCCATAGCCATTGTTCTCATTTCTTTAGGATTAGTTGTCACAGTTCCATCTGGTTTCTTTAGATGTAGCATTGACTTCCGTGCTCCTTCTCGTTTTTCAAAACTAAAAAAGAAAGAACTTGGTGCATCCATCTCTCTCAGAGAGAGGAAGCGAGCTCTTATTAATGCTCCTTTAGCTCTCTCATGAAAAAGTGAGGCCAAAGCTTTCTTTTTTTCATTCAGTCTTTCAGTTGATTCACCATTTTGATTAAATAGACTTCTTTCAATTGATTTGATTTCATTTTCCAATTCCACAACAGTTTTTTTTAAAACAATAACTTGCATTAGCTGTGTAATTTTGACAAAAAATCCTGATGTGTGCCTTTCCTACATCCCACCAATGCACAACATCATCAAAGTCAGTCTTTCGCTCTCTCCATTTTTCCCAAAAAAGGTGAAATTTTTCACAAAAGAAAACATCCTGCAACAATTTTACATTAAAGTGCTAATAGTAACTATGACCTCTTGTCTTTTGTAAGTTAAAAACAATCATACATAAATGATGATCTGAAAAGCCACTGGGGTAAATACAGGCCTTAAAAATTCTGTTACACCAGTTTTTATTAATATAAAAACGATCTAATCTAGCAAAGCTGATGTGGTCGCTTGAAGACTTCGACCAAGTGTATTGCTTCTCTACCGGATGTTGTAGTCTCCAAACATCACACAAATCAAAATTGCTTATCATATTATTTAAAATCTTAGCAGAAAGAGGGCATGGCTCTTCTCCATTCCTGTCTAAGGTAAAATCTGATGTACAATTCCAGTCACCACCCAAAACTAGACAAGCACTTTTATCATAATTCCCCATTATATTTTGGCAATTTTTAAATACCTTTATCCTTTCTGCACCATTATTGGGTGCATAGACATTAACAAAGACAAATGAAAACCCCATCAAATTAGCATGAACAGCCAAAATTCAACCCTTCTCTATTTCATCACTTGATTCAAAAGCTATGTCAATCCTCTTAGAGAACAAGATAGCAACACCACCCTTAGTATTAGTGCCATGACTTAAGAAAATATGGCCTCCCCACCACTTCTTCCATTCTGTCTCATTAGCTATGTCACTATGTGTCTCTTGTAAGAAAATTATATCCATATCCTTATTTTCAATATATTCCTTCAACACTGCTCTTCTTCCACCATCCCTTCCACCATTAATATTAATTGTTCCCATCTTAATACCTCCTCCCATCAAAAGAAAAGAAAGATCAAGAAAGAAAAAAAGAAGGGTTAGCAAAAAAAAAAGGACAGAGAAAACACCCCAAGTGATTTAATCATTAAGGAGTTGTTAGACCTTTTTCAAGGGTCATATTTCTTCTCAATTTAGTTACAATTTTTTTTAATCTAAATCTTTTTCTTCTACTCAATTCATCACAACTGGCTGTCTGTTGAATTTTCACAGCTGATTGCAAAAAAAATTTTTGCATCAGGAAAAAATTCACTTAACTCTATTGTTTTCCCAAAGGTCGCATCCAGGAAGTCATTAACCTCATTTACAGTGTACAATTGGTCTTCACTGAATTGAGAAAGAATATCCGATGCTTCTGAAAATCTATCATCATCTTCCATGTCATCTTGCTCCTCAACGTCAGTTAACTGGGACAAACAAATCTGCCCAGTATTCTCTGCATCATTTGTAACAACTTTTGGTAACTTAGAACGAAGACTCTCTTCGTTTTCGTTATCACCGTCATTAACATCTACACACGGATTTTCTCTCTTTTCAAAACCAACTAAACTGACAGTTGAGCTTCTTTTCCTCTGATTGCTCGTCCCTTCATCTGTATTTTTGTCTTTGTTTTTCTCATCATTTGTTGTTTTGTTTGGTTCCTCGCTGATCTCTACATTGTCACCAATCACACTAGAAATAACTTCAATATCACTTACAATATTTTCTAGCTGCGTTTTATTATGTGGGCAAGCGATCTTTTTATGTCCAACATCTCCACATTCGAAACATTTCAAATGTCCGGTACTCGCGTAAATCATGTACGATTTACCCTCATGTTTGATTCGGAAAGAAATGTCTAGCGTTTGTTGATCAAGAAACATGAATACCTGACGCCTAAACGAAAGGACGTGTTTCAACGCTTCATTCCTACACCTCAATGGAATCATTTTCACTTCACTGGCCATTTTTCCAAACCTCAACAATTCTTTTTCAATGTCACTATTTAATATAAAGGGGGGCACATTAGAGATCGTAACTCTAACGGATTGTGACAAGCGGTGACACAACAGTAAACGCTCCATTTACCCAAACGCCAATTTCAATAAGTCTACTCACCAAACTTTCATCTTTAAGGAAAACCACCACTGCTTTATTCATCCTTGATGCTGAAATTATATTTCCGTATCCAATCTGTTCACCAACAGCGACAAGCACGTCTTCCACATTAGAGTCCGCGTCAGGTACACACCTGACTCCATGGCGGAGCGAGAGCGAGGCTACACCCCCGCTCGGGTGAGCCTCCATCTCGGGCCTCCGCCACGAAACCGAAAATTCCGAAAACCGAAGCGTGTATAGGCTACTCGAAATCAAATTATACACAAAACATAAAAAAACATGAAGGAAGTAAAAAAAAGAAGAAAGAAAAAGAAAAAAACTCTAGAAAAAAGAAAACCCAAATCGCTCTTCTCACCCGTTTGTTGCTCCCATAACCCAAACCCCCAGCAGAGAGAGAGAGAGAGAGAGAGAGAGAGAGAGAGAGAGAGAGAGAGAGAGAGGAGAGAGAGAGAGAGGAGAGAGAGAGAGAGAGAGAGAGAGAGGAGAGAGAGAGAGAGGAGAGAGAGAGAGAGAGAGAGAGAGAGAGAGAGAGAGAGATGAATTTTGAAAAGAACTTTATTCACAATAATTCACACAACGCTTACAATAAAATAAATAAAATCAATAAAAAAACACACATTAAAGCAACACACAGGGGAAAAAAAAACTACAAAGAAAACACTAAATCCTCTCCAGAAACCACACACAATGCTCCATAACTACACCAAATCATCTCAAAAGTAGATAAATCTTCCATAGTTTTATAAAACTTAAAATCAATCAAAACTCTTGATTTAACCAACATTGAAAAAACCTCAGTGATGCTTTGGCAAGGCTTTTGCTCTATTTTACTTTTTCCTACTAGTATATATTGCCAGTTTTGCTTGTCCCAAAATAAAATTCATCAATTGACAAACATACCTCTTATTCTGACTATATTTAAACCCCAGAATAAAAGTTTTTACAGAAAAAGCCTCTTTACAACAGCTGAATATTTCTTTTAATAACCTAAATAATCGTTCTAGTCTGGAACATTGCATAAAAGCATGAAAAACTGTTTCCCTTTGAGAACAAAAGGGACATTCGGAACTAACTTCTGGATTTACAACAGAAATAAATGAGTTAACAGCAATGATACCGTGAAGGATTCTCCACTGTAAATCCCCTGCCCTCTTCGATAATGGCGGCTTATACAGAGATCTCCACTCAGGTTTTACATTTTCATCCAGCCCAAAAAAACATCGCCATGGCGTATCAACCTTTCTTTCAAAATGTGTCTTATTTAAAACCATAACACAAGCTCTATACAAAAAGTTACCTTTAGTTGTCAAAAAGTCCAACCACAAAGATTGCCAATTCTTTAAAAAAAAACCTGTACACCCATCAAGATTAGGTAACAACTTTAGACAAGGAAAAAAATCTTGGGCATTAGGAGTGCTTGTCCCAGAGTGGTAATCCTCTAACATTTGGCTCTCTTCATCTGTGAGAGCTGATCTCAGTTTAAATAAATAAAAAGAAACAAGACGAACAGATTTAATACCCCAAAAATGGGATGCCATCTCTGCGTTCTCCAAATTTGAGCCAGCCACAGTCAACATCTGTCCTAAAGTGACAGTCCTGGATTTTTGGAGAGCAAAACTAACCCCATGTAAATTACAATTGTTCGTTATATCTAGACGTACTCCAAGTATCAAGGGTTCCTCTAGCAGCCAATGAAGTGAGTATGAACTTTCAGCCTTTTGAATGCGAAACAAACCCCACACTTTAAAAAGGTTTTTATAAAAGTACGGCATCTTTGAAACGTCCATTTTTAAAGGGTTCATCAAAAAAAGGTGTTTGTCCAACCCAAACCCCCCAAAGTTTTGCAATATAGCACAGGCAACAGCCCTCCAACTCACATCAGATGCACCATCAAAAAGTCTCTGTAAAAACTGCAACCGAAAAGCAGCAGTTCTGCTTTGTAAGTTCATGAGTCCTTGTCCACCTTCTTCCTTGGGCAGGAATAAAACACTCTGTTGCACCCAATGTAATTTGTCCCAGAAAAAGCCCACAAGAACCGCTTGAGTTTTCGCTAAAAGTTGCTTTGGAGGATCCACACAAGCCAACCTGTGCCACAGGGAGGATGCAACAAGATTATTTACAACAAGAGTACGTCCTCTGTAAGACATATTTGGAATCAACCATTTCCATTTTTCAAGACGCCCCTTAATTTTTTCACCCACCCCTTCCCAATTTTTCTGTTGAGTTACATCATCACCCAAAAAAACACCTAGATATTTTATCCCTCTATTAAGAAGAAGAAGAAGAAGAAGAAGAAGAAGTTTTATTTATATAGCGCCTTTCCAAAGCTCAAGGTCGCTTTACATGGTACCTTTATAATACATTTAACACTGACGCACAACTTTACAATCACAAAGGACACATATAATCACATTTAGGCGAAGTACATGTTAAACAGATATGTTTTTAACTGTCTTGAAAGCAGTCACTGATGAGATATTTCGAAGTGAAAGGGGCAGTGAATTCCATAATGTTGGCGCATTAACACTGAAAGACCTTCCACCTACTGTAGATAATCGAAAACGAGGGATGGACAGTAAACCAAGTTCAGTTGATCTGAGAGAGCGTGCAGGACGGTAGGTGAAAAGTAGATCAGACAAATATGGGGGTGCAAGACCGTTTAATGCCTTATATGTTAAAAGCAATACCTTAAAGTGGATACGTGATGAAACGGGTAACCAGTGAAGGTCATGAAGCACCGGAGTGATGTGAGCAGAACGCCTGGTGGAGGTGAGAACTCTTGCTGCTGAGTTTTGGACGTACTGCAATCTTGCAATAAGTTTTTTGGGAAGGCCAAGAAATAAAGCATTGCAATAATCCAGACGTGATGTGATTAATGCATGAATTAAGAGTTCGGCGTCAGCTAAAGTGAGAGATGGTCTTAGACGAGCAATATTTCGAAGATGAAAGAAAGAGTTTTTAACAATGGAAGAAATATGAGAGCCAAAAGACAGAGTTGAGTCAAATAAGACACCGAGGTTGCGAGTCAGTGATGAAGGCTTTATATGGAAACCATCAATATAGAAGGACTGGTCCATCCTTTTGACTGAAACTGGAGAACCAATCACTAATATCTCAGTTTTATTATCATTTAATTTGAGGAAGTTAAGGGACATCCAATGCTTTATGTCCCTGATGCATGCAGTGAGTGAGTCAGGCAGGGATGGTCTATCGGAGCTGGTGGTGAGGTAAATTTGGATGTCATCTGCATAGCAATGGAATTGTAGTCCATGCCTGCGTATGATGCTACCAAGTGGGTATATGTAGATGATAAACAAGAGTGGACCAAGAACCGAACCTTGAGGAACGCCCCGTGTAAGTAAATTGGTGGCAGAATTATGACCTTGTATGGTGATATAATACATTCTGTCAGTGATATAGGAAATAAGCCAGGAAAGAGCGGAACCAGTGATACCAATATCAGAAAGCCGTGAAATAAGCAATTCATGGCAGACTGTGTCAAAAGCGGCGCTTAGATCAAGGAGCATCAAGATGTTTATTAACCCTGAATCCATCGATGAGAGAATGTCGTTAACCACACGCAGAAGAGCAGTTTCAGTGCTGTGAGATGGGCGAAAACCCGACTGAAAAGGTTCAAAAAGACCATTCATATCCAAATAAGAGCGTAATTGAGAAGCAACAACCTTTTCAAGGATTTTGCTTAAGAATGTTAGGTTTGATATCGGTCTGTAATTGTCCATGTTTAGGTGATCAAGGCCAGGTTTTTTAAGAATGGGAGTCACTGCAGCAGTTTTTAATTCCGCTGGGACAATGGCACAGGCTAAACTACAGTTTATCATGTGAGTTATGAATGGTGCGACCTCGAGGACGCACTTCTTAAGTAGAACAGTAGGTGTAGGATCGAGCCGGCAGGATGTAGAATTTGACTTCACAATTAGGTCACTTATGGCAACAGGAGTAGTCAGAGTAAAAGTAGAGAGAGGGTTTGACAAGTGGGCTGGTCCAGTTATCATTAAGTTTGAGTCGCTTGTATGCTTGTTTTTGGTGATGGAAGAAGTGATAGACATCAATTTGTCTGAAAAGAATTTAGAGAAGCTGTTTACAAGCTCCACAGAGCCTGACATAACATGTTGTGGTGGATTTGTTAGTTTGTTAACCATAGCAAAGAGTGATTTGGGTCTGCACGAGGAATTTCTAATAGTGGAGGAGAAATAAGTGGATCTTGCATTGTTAAGGACGGTCCGGTAGTTGAGCAGGTGTTCTTTAAAAGCTAAAGAGTGCACAATGAGTCCAGTTTTCCTGTATAGTCTTTCTAGACGTCGACCCTCAGTTTTCATCATCCGAAGTTCAGGAGTGAACCAGGGTGAGGCACGAGTAGATGGAACCTGTCTAGTTTTAACAGGGGCATGCATATCAAGTATTTGAGACAGAGCATTATTGTAAGTACAGCAGATTTCTGATGGATGGTTAGACAGTAGACATTCTGATAAAGTAGAAGCCCTTATAGAAGCAGAAAAAGAAGTTGAATTTACAGAGTTAATTTTACGATAGGTCAGCATTTTCTTCTGAGGAGACATAGATATTGGAAAACTACAACTGAAATTTATAAGTTTGTGGTCTGAAAGTGCAAAATCAGAGCCGTTAACAAGAATATTATTTAAGCCAGATGTACATATGAGATCCAGTATGTGGCCTCTGGAGTGAGTGGCAAAAGTTACATTTTGAGTCAAGTTGAAACAGTCCAATACTGACATCAACTCTTTGCATTGTGCAGTGTTTTCATGTATGTTAAAATCACCAAGCAGAATAACAGATGAATGACAAGCACAGACAAGAGTAAGTATCTCACTAATATCAGAAAAAAAGTCAGAGGGACTTTTTGGTGGTCGGTAAATTAAAATTACCACCAGTGACGTTTGGCCCGTCATTTTCAGCGCTAAATATTCAAATGTTGTAACATCGTGTAACTCAATCTTGGATATTTTAATAGTCTCACGGCAAACTACAACCAGCCCTCCACCTCTGCGATGAAGACGTGGTTGAGAAAAAAAGATGTATCCAGGCGGCGTTAAGAGGTTTAAGCTCAAATAGTCATTTGGCACCTGCCAGGTTTCCGTTAGAAATAGCATGTCCAGGTCAGTGTCAATGATTATGTCGTTCAATAGTGATGCTTTATCAGTTAGAGAGCGGGTGTTTAGCAGCGCACATCGCAGGTCAGGTGATGCACGTCTGCAGATTCCGAGGTCAGGATCAGGACGCAGCGATCTTAAATTTCCAAAGTTGATATGTCTATGTCTTTTATCCAGTTGTGTTGTATCCAGAACACGGGTGATGGTAGAGACAACCGGAATATTATTGGGGGGCGAGTAATAATAATTCCGGAGTTTTTTCCGCGACCGGTGAATGTAGCGAGGTCGGCGTAAAACCTCGAGCTGTTCACAGCGTTTATAAGTATCAGGAGCCAGGCGGGAAACTCCTTTTAATGATCTGAGATGAGCAACGGAATATTGCAAAGCCATCTTGGGGAAAAAACTGTGATTCGTCTCATCAACAGACAGGAAGATCCAGATAAGACCACCAAAAAACAGAAACAGAAACTGCCAGTGTAGATGTGACGACATGACGAGTGATGACCCGTTCGACCTAATACAACAGTTTATCGGTTTCACTGCGTTAGCCAGAACCGCGTCGGAGTCAACAATCCTCAGAAGGGACGGCTACCCAACCATACTAAGGATTTACATCGCAAAAGACAAATGACAGAGAGAGTGGAGACTCACAGTATCAGGTGTCGAGAGGGATGACAGGATATTGACGGAGAGGACTCGCAGCCGATCTGTGTGAGGGATCACAGGGACACCCAGGTCAGTTATCCAGTTATCCAAAAGTTTTGGGAATAGTCCAGCGAATTCACAAAAATTTAGAGGGTATGAGAGTAGTCCAGCGAATAATCCAGGAGGGTTGAAACAGAGAAAAACATATCCAAGGAAAGACACGAACGTAACAGCAGCAGACAGACAGGTACCAGCGTGAAGCGGCAGCACAACCGCGCCAAGCGTTCTCACAACCGGAAATGTTTCGAAATGTTTCCCATATTACCCCAAATTAACCCATCAGGAAGATTTGGTTTGCCATCAACCCACTGACCAACCAACAGTGTCTCACACTTTGTCCAATTTACCTTAGCAGATGATAACAACATAAAATCTTTAATTAAATTAAGTAAAATTTGTACATCATTTTGTCCACTGATTAAAACCATCACATCATCAGCATAAGCTGACAAAACAATGTTATTTTTACAATTGGGTAAGCATAAACCACACACCTTTTTTCTTATTTGTTGTAACAATGGTTCAATGGCCAAAGAATAAAGCATCCCAGATAGAGAACACCCTTGTCTTATCCCTCTTTGAACCTGGAACGGAGCGCATAAGCCGCCATTTATCTTCAGTACACTCTCAACTTCACTATAGAGTACTTTGACCTTATCTATGAATCCTTGATTAAAACCAAAAGCTCTCAAAGTCCCCACAAATAGGAATGTTCAACACGGTCAAAGGCTTTTTCTTGATCCAAAGAGATCAAACCAACGTCTAACTTTAACAATTTTGAAACTTCTAATACATCACGAATCAATGAAATGTTATCAAACATAGATCTACTGCGAACACAATAGGTCTGGTCCGGATGGATGACCTGGTCCAACACTCCAGCCAATCTGTTAGCTAACGCCTTGGAGAGCAGTTTATAATCGCGGGGGGGGGGGGGGGGGGGGGGGGGGGGGGGGGGGGTGGGGGGGGGGGGGGGGGGGTGGGGGGGGGGGGGGGGGGGGGGGGGGGGGGGGGGGGGGGGGGGGGGGGGGGGGGGGGGGGGGGGGGGGGGGGGGGGGGGGGGGGGGGGGGGGGGGGGGGGGGGGGGGGGGGGGGGGGGGGGGGGGGTGGGGGGGGGGGGGGGGGGGGGGGGGGGGGGGGGGGGGGGGGGGGGGGGGGGGGGGGGGGGGGGGGGGGGGGGGGGGGGGGGGGGGGGGGGGGGGGGGGGGGGGGGGGGGGGGGGGGGGGGGGGGGGGGGGGGGGGGGGGGGGGGGGGGGGGGGGGGGGGGGGGGGGGGGGGGGGGGGGGGGGGGGGGGGGGGGGGGGGGGGGGGGGGGGGGGGGGGGGGGGGGGGGGGGGGGGGGGGGGGGGGGGGGGGGGGGGGGGGGGGGGGGGGGGGGGGGGGGGGGGGGGGGGGGGGGGGGGGGGGGGGGGGGGGGGGGGGGGGGGGGGGGGGGGGGGGGGGGGGGGGGGGGGGGGGGGGGGGGGGGGGGGGGGGGGGGGGGGGGGGGGGGGGGGGGGGGGGGGGGGGGGGGGGGGGGGGGGGGGGGGGGGGGGGGGGGGGGGGGGGGGGGGGGGGGGGGGGGGGGGGGGGGGGGGGGGGGGGGGGGGGGGGGGGGGGGGGGGGGGGGGGGGGGGGGGGGGGGGGGGGGGGGGGGGGGGGGGGGGGGGGGGGGGGGGGGGGGGGGGGGGGGGGGGGGGGGGGGGGGGGGGGGGGGGGGGGGGGGGGGGGGGGGGGGGGGGGGTGGGGGGGGGGGGGGGGGGGGGGGGGGGGGGGGGGGGGGGGGGGGGGAGGGGGGGGGGGGGGGGGGGGGGGGGGGGGGGGGGGGGGGGGGGGGGGGGGGGGGGGGGGGGTGGGGGGGGTGGGGGGGGGGGGGGGGGGGGGGGGTGGGGGGGGGGGGGGGGGGGGGGGGGGGGGGGGGGGGGGGGGGGGGGGTGGGGGGGGGGGGGGGGGGGGGGGGGGGGGGGGGGGGGGGGGGGGGGGGGGGGGGGGGTGGGGTGGGGGGGGGGGGGGGGGGGGGGGGGGGGGGGGGGGGGGGGGGGGGGGGGGTGGGGGGGGGGGGGGGGGGGGGGGGGGGGGGGGGGGGGGGGGGGGGGGGGGGGGTGGGGGGGGGGGGGGGGGGGGGGGGGGGGGGGGGGGGGGGGGGGGGGGGGGTGGGGGGGGGGGGGGGGGGGGGGGGGGGGGGTGGGGGGGGGGGGGGGGGGGGGGGGGGGGGGGGGGGGGGGGGGGGGGGTGGGGGGGGGGGGGGGGGGGGGGGGGGGGGGGGGGGGGGGGGGGGGGGGGGGGGGGGGGGGGGGGGGGGGGGGGGGGGGGGTGGGGGGGGGGGGGGGGGGGGGGGGGGGGGGGGGGGGGGGGGGTGGGGGGGGGTGGGGGGGGGGTGCAAAGAAGTGAGACGGGGCGCCAGCTCTTTATCTCAGTGAGATCTCCTTTTTTTGGTATGAGGGTGATTATCGCCCTGCGACAACTCAACGGCATCATACCTTCCGACAGGCTGTCATTCAATACCTGTAATATATCCACTCCCAGCTCCTTCCAGAAAGATTTGTAAAAATCAACTGGGAGACCATCAACTCCTGGAGCCCTCCCAGACTCCATGCCTTGAAGGGCCTTATACAGCTCTCCCAGGCTCAACACACCTGAAAGGGCTGCATTACCCTCTTCAGACATCTGGGGTAAGGAAGTGAAAAAGGCATTTCCTTCATTACGCCCCGACTCAAACTCACTTCTGTATAACTTCAGATAAAAACCAACTGCTCTCCTCCGGATATCAACAGGGTCTGTTAACAACCCCCCATTCTCAGAGCGCAAGGCTTGAATTAAACGTCTTTGCCCATTTTTTTTCTCAAGGCTGAAAAAATATTTGGACGGCGCATCCATTTGAGCTATACTTTGAAATCTTGACCGGACCAGTGCCCCTTGTATTCTGTATCCCAGTAGATCATCTAAGCGAGCCTTTTTCCTTAATCCAATTTCTAAATAATACTTATCCCCAGTAGATTCAGCTAACTGTTGACATTTATTTATTTCAGTTTCTAAATTCTCCAAGGATCTTCTTATCTCTCTAGTTACGTTGTGAGTGTACTGCTGACAGAACTGTCGAATTTGAACCTTGCCAAAGTCCCACCACTGTTGTAATGATTGAAATTCGTGCTTTGTATTTCTGTAATTCTCCCAAAAAAACTTAAAAGAATCCCTAAAAAACTTGTCACTCAGCAGAGAAATATTAAGATGCCAGTAAGCACTTCTAGGTTTGAGAGAGTTTAAAATAAAACTACATTGCACCATTCCATGATCTGAGAAACCTATCGGAATAATTGAGCATTTATTAAAAATATTAAGATGATGCTTAAACCCATAAACTCTGTCCAATCTAGCAAAAGATATTCCATTATCTCTTGCATGAACCCAAGTATATTGTCTCTCAGTTCCATTTAATTGCCTCCAGATATCACATAATTCATGCTGCTTAATTATGCGAATGAGACGTTTTTGGGAAGGCAAATGAGGTTCAATGTGGTTTCTATCCAGTACGTGTGCAGTACAATTAAAATCACCGCCCAAAAATAAATATTCTTCAGAAGAACAGTTTTGCAAAGTAGAACATAATGTGTCTAAAAAAAGCATCCTTTCAACTATGGCAGTTGGAGCATAAACGCAGATAAAAACAAACACATTATTTTCAAAAACAGCTCTTACTTTTAAAAGTCTGCCTTTGATGATTTCATCAAAATCATACGAAATTGGACTAAAGTTTTTGCAAACATAACGGCAACTCCAGCACTTGTTGAAGTATGATGGCTCAGTACAGAAATGCCCTCAAACTCCCTTGCCCAATCAGCAGCGTTTTTACCATCACTGTGTGTTTCTTGTAACAAGATAACATCGAGGTTCTTCTGTTTTATCACTTCATTCAACATGGCTCTTTTCCTAATGTCTCTGGCACCGTTCACATTCAAGGTAGCCAAACGTACTTCACTCATGGCAAAGGTACACAGAAAGAAGAAAAACAGCCCTCCAACACACAACCGATCATTAGAAGTCATATCTCTTAATCTTTTAAACATCATTATTACTCAACTCCTTATCTAAGCTCCTCACAATCTTCTTCAAACGATACACTTCTCTATTAGTAAAATAACCTTCTGTCATTAGGCTTCTCGTTTTTTCGACAAACTGCTTAATATCAGGGAAAAATTCTTGAACACAGACACCTCTTTTGTTTTTTGTTGCCTTAAGAAACAACTTTATGTCCTCATTACCATAACTTCGTCCAGAAAAATCGCTTTGGGAAAGCACTACACTGGAGTCAGACGACTCACTATCACTTTCAGTCTCCTGATCCTCACTACCCTGTACATCACTTTTTTTGCAAGCTTTTTCACCCTGCGATTGACCAAATTTTTTCCTCTTTTGGGGCACTTTAAACATATTTTTTTCCATCTCTGTAGCAACACAATCTACCTCACAACCCCCCTGCAAAAACGGCAATGTCAAATTCTCTGTAACACCACATTGTTTCTCTTCTGTGTTCCCAGAAAACTGTACCCCAATCACTTTTCCATCATTACTAGTAGTTGTTTCATCGCGTATCATACCTGTGTGCTCTCGATACGTCGAGGTTGAGCCAGCCTCAGCGAAGCCAGCAGCGTCCAGCCCCTCACTGTGGGGATCCTTCCCCGTGCCCACCGACTCCGGCTCAGCCCGGCTCACCCCCGGCGCTTCACAGTTCAACAAAACAGCCTCAGTTGCTTCACTCGTACCGAGAACAGCATTAACATTGTTTTCCTTATTAACTTCATTTTCCTTTAATTTATCCGGACAATTCCGAATTAAATGTCCTGATTTGCCACAACCGAAACACTTTGATTTCGCGGTTGTAACAAATATCACATACTCAAATCCATCCACTCGAAAATTAAGTGAGAATTCTAACTCGGCATCATCTTTAACTATCATATATGCGAAACGCCTAAAAGAAACGACGTGTTTCAAAAGAGGGGACTCGCTACTGATCGCAATTTTTTTAATTGGGGATACCAGTTTTCCGTAACGAGACAACGCCTGAGTCAATATTTCATCACTAAGAAACGGGGGAACATTGGATAAAGTAACTCTCTTTGATGGCAGTAAGAGGGGAAGCACAGAGACAAATTCATCGCCGATTACAATTCCATGCTCAACTAATTCATTTGCCTTTTCGATACTGTTGAGGAAAATCACCATGGCATTATTCATTCTAGAGGCAGATACAATACACTCGTGCCCCACAACTACTCCAACAGCCATGCAACATTCCTCAACGCCTGCCGCGGACGCCACTTTAACCGCATGGCGCCGCGTGAGTGAACCCAAAATCTGCACACTTTGGGCCGCCATGTTTCCCTGATAAAACAGGTAGCACGAGGCCCCAAAGATCAAAAACAAAAAATAAATAAAAATTAAAGACGAACCCTCCCCCCAAGAAAACACACAACAAAAATAACAGGAAAAAAAGAGAGAAAATGATTCACTCTGGTAATCCACCCACGTCCCGCACTCGCACCCAACAATCACACAGAGAGAGAGAGAGAGAGAGAGAGAGAGAGATTTGAGATTTAACACACCTTTTATTACAAATAACCTAATACTAATACATTCAGTTCCTACCTACAAGAGTACAAAAAACCATACACATTCAATGTATCAAATATATATCATTCCAAAATATGTGCAAACTGTAAGCTCTCATTAATTATTTCACACAGAGCCCCCTTATAACACCAAATCAGTTCAAAAGACATAAGATCCCCCATAGCCTTATAAAACCGAAAGTCAATTAAAATCCTGGATTTTACTAGGTTAAAAAACACAATCTGCAAATTAACACTTGAATTGCGTTCAATTCTTATTTTTCTAGTGTCATATATCGCCTTCTTCGCTTGACCCAGTAAAAAATTCAATAATTGACAACAAAATCGATATCTCCGGATATATTTGAATCCACAAATAAACATTTCCAAAGAAAAAATCTCATCAAAACGATCAAACAAACTCTTTAAAACCTGAAACAATGGTAAAAGTCTGTTACAATGCATAAAAGCATGAAATATGTTCTCCTTCTGAAAACAAAAAGGGCATTCATCGCTAGTATCATGGTTTATGACTGAAACAAGTGCATTCACGGCAATTGCTCCATGAAGGATCCTCCATTGTAAGTCACCCACTTTTTTTGGCAAAGGTGACTTGTATAACGCTCGCCATTCTGGCTTGACATCCTCTCCTAGATGGAGGACAGAACGCCAAGGCGTATCAACTCTTTTATGCAAACACTTCTTATTCAGAATTTTGACACAGTTTCTGTACAAAATTTTTCCAGACACTGGATTAGGACCCATTAACATCAACAAGTTGGGTTGTAAAAAAAACACCTTCACATTCTTCAAAATCAGTCAACAGACACAAATCCGGAAAAGGGTCATTGCAATCTGGAGTAATTAACCCTTCAGTATAATCTTCCAGCAGTTTAACTTCCTCTGACGTAAGTGCTGACTTCCATTCTCCAAGTAATTTGGCCGTTATGCGTTTCGATTTCAACCCCAACTGTCTGACGACCGCATCGACATTCACAAAGTCCAATCCAGCCAGTTTAAATAATTGTCCAAGCGTTAAAACTCCAGCATTAAGAAGAATGTCACACATTGCAGGGAGTGTCTTTCCATTTGACAAGTCCAAGCGCGATCCATGAACCAGAGGTTCTTGTAGCAACCAATGCAGAGAGGTCATAGAGCTGGGTCTCTGCACCTTGAACAACGACCAAACTTTAAATAGATTCCGATAAAAAATGGGCAGCTTAGACAAGTCCATCCTTTGCAGATTCAACCAAAACAAAGATCTCTCAAAGTCTAGACCTCTGAAATTTCGCAAAATGACACAAGCTGCATGTTTCCAGTTTGAGTCCACTGGCCCAGTCAACAGCCTTTGGGCAAACTGAAGCCTGAAGGCTGCTATTCTGCTCTGTATGTGCATTAAACCATGTCCTCCTCCTTCTTTGGGTAAATACAGAACGGCTTTCAGCACCCAATGCATCTTGTCCCAAAAAAAATCAACTAAAATAGATTGTAATCTTGGCAATAAATCTCGTGGAGGATCCACACAATTAAATCGATGCCATAGAGTAGATGCAATTAAATTGTTTATAATCAATACTCGACCTTTATATGACATTTTAGGGAGCAAAAATTTCCATTTGTTAAGGCGACCTTTAAACTTCTCCACAATCCCTTCAAAATTCTTTTTCATAAACATTTCATCCCCTAAAAACACTCCCAAATATTGTAAGCCTTCCTTGGTCCAGGATAAACCTTCTGAAAGTTTTGGTGCCATATTGACCCAACTTCCAACCAAGATTGCTTCACTCTTGGACCAATTTACTTTTGTGGCAGAAATTTTTTGAAAATTTTTCAAGATCTCCAACAGCACATTTACATCTCTCTGTCCATTAATTAGAATGACAATGTCGTCAGCATATGCTGATAACTTAAACACATTTGTACAACATGGAACACGTACTCCAGACACTTGTGCTCTTAATTTATTTAAGAGAGGCTCTATAGCCAAAGTATACAGCATTCCAGATAATGCACAACCTTGTCTAATACCTCTAAACACTTTGAAAGGGGCACACAAATTTCCATTAATTTTTAAAATACTTTCAACATTATTGTACAACACTTTAATCAAGGAAATAAAACCATTGCTAAAACCAAAAGCTGTTAAAACATTCCATAAATACAAGTGCTCCACTCTGTCAAAAGCTTTTTCTTGGTCAATTGACACAAGGCCAAAGTCCAGTTTTAAATTTTTACCCATCTCTAAAATATCTCTAATAAAGGAAATGTTATGAAAAATTTGTCTCCCTGGAACACAATATGTCTGATCAGGATGAATAATTTGACTTATAACTTCACTTAATCTACTCGCCAGAACTTTGGAAAGTAATTTGTAATCTGTACACAGCAAGCTCACAGGTCTCCAATTTTTTATCTCATTTAGATCACCTTTCTTTGGCAATAATGTAAGAATACTTCTTCTACAACTTAAAGGTAGTTGTCCATTAATCAAACTTTCATTTATTACTTGCAATAAATCTGGGCTCACCTCTGTCCAAAACGTCCTATAAAATTCAACTGGTAGCCCATCTATTCCAGGTACTTTACCACCTTCCATACTTTGAAGTGCCTTTTCTAATTCCTCTAAAGTGACAGCTTTACTAAGTTCAGCATTTACTTCTTCAGATACTTGAGGCAGATTTTCAAAAAAACTCTCATCTTGCATTTCGTCAAGTGTCAATTCACTCTCATATAATTTTCCATAAAAACTCACTGCCCTGTTTCTGATTTCAAAAGGATCTGACAACACATCTCCAGTCTCAGAACGTAAAGTGTGTATAAACCTTTTTTGCCCATTTTTCTTCTCTAAATTAAAAAAGAACTTGGAAGGTGCATCCATCAACTCTATATTCTGAAATCTTGACCTAACGAGAGCTCCTTGTGCAGTTACATCTAGCAGGTCATTCAAAAAATTCTTTTTCTCTTTAAAACTCTTGATAACAGTCAACTCTCCAGTGACTTCAGCAAGTTCTTGCAATTCCTTTAATTCTTTTTCTAACATTTCAATTGCACCTTTTCTTTCTCTTGTGGCATTAAAGGTATAATATTGGCATAACTGTCTCACTTGTGTTTTTGCAAAATCCCACCACTGTTGTACAGATTGAAAGGAAGATTTTTTTTATCTAAAATCAATCCAAAAATCTTTAAAAATACCTTTAAAAAAAAGATCACATAACAGATTATTATTCAAGTGCCAATAAGCACTTTTTGGCTTAATAGAAACCACTGTCACGTCACATTTTACTAGACTATGGTCAGAAAAACCAACTGGGATAATAGAACACCCCCTAAAAAAATTAAGTTGATGTTTATATCCATAGAATCTATCCAACCTCGCTAGAGATATCAAATTATCTTGAACATGCGTCCAAGTATACTGCCTTTGATTAAAATGAAAATTTTTCCACACATCAGCAATCTCATTAGACTTCATCAATTCAATGAGTCTCTTTCGTGATGGCATATGAGGCTCGACATGATTTCTGTCTGTTAAGTTCTCCGTACAATTAAAATCCCCCCTAAAATTAAAACATCTTCTGTGTTACAATTTGCTAATACATGACTCAGCGTATCTAAAAAACACATTCTTTCGATTGCTTTGGTAGGAACATACACAGAAATAAATACAAAAAAACAATTCTCGAACTGGGCTCTGACTTTTAGCAGTCTACCCTTTAAAATCTCTTCTACTTGATATGAACAAGGAACAAAACTCTTGGAGAATAATATAGCAACACCTCCACTGGTGGAACTCAAATGACTTAAAATAGACAATCCATCAAACTCTCTTGCCCAATCACTCGCATTTATCTCATCACTATGAGTCTCTTGAGCAAATAAAACATGTACTTTTTTCTGTCTAATTGTTTCAAAAAGACGAAACCGCTTTTTACCTTCTCTTGCCCCATTTATATTCAGAGAAGCAATACATATTTCTCCCATAAATGAGGAAAGAAAAAAGCAAATTAGACTCAACAAACACAACCCCACATAAATGCGTTTTTCATTTATCATTACAACTATTGGACTCTGGTTGGGCATTAAGCTTAGCAAGTATTTTCTTCAGACGATATATTTCTTGATTACTAAAACACCCTTCACTCCTATATAATCTTGCTTTATCAATGAACTGCAGTACATCGGGAAAAAACTCTTCAATACGAACTTTTCTCACATTCTTAGTTGCCTTCAAAAAAGATTTAATGTCATCTGAACTATAACTCCTATTCGAAAAGCCACTGAGCGGCAAACTGCACTCCACACTGCATTCCGAAAAATCACTTTCACTTTCTGTGTCCGTTTGGCTTAAATCGCGACTCAATCCTTTTTTTGCTTGCTGATCCGAAGGACGCTGTTCTAGCCTTCGCTTCAGTGGCGTTTTAAAAGCACAATCGTCCAACTCAGGCTCCATCACACTTCCAAGATTAACAGAAGGTTTGTCTACCGTGTCCACAACACAGTCTCTATTCTCCACCTCATTATCTTCACCCACAGTGACCATCATTCCTTCATCCTCCTCAGAACGATCTGCCCGATGTACATCCACTGTCACTGTGACAGCCGCCGGCGCCGCTATCTGCACTGAACTCGGCCCAGGCACCTCATCCTCCGCGACTATCGCAGCGACATTCCGATTTACATTTACAATGTTTCCATCTTCTAAAACCGGTAAAGGTCTCTCATTAATCTTATCCTGTCTACCTGGACACGCACGGATCATATGCCCCAATTCACCACAATTAAAACACTTCATGTTGTTTGTAGTGGCAAAAATTACATAATTAAATTCCTCGTGTCGAAAATTTAAGGACAAATCCAGTTCATCAATGTTATCTTGCAGGATCATATAAACATAACGCCTAAAAGACACCACATGTTTCAAGAGAGGAGACTTGGTGCCAATCGGAATCATCTTTATAGGCGAGACTGTTTTACCATAACGGGCAAGCAATCCGATCAACACTTCATTTGGGATAAATGGTGGCACATTTGATAACGTCACCTTTTTAGAAGGTGTAGACAAGGGAAGCACTGGTGTAAAAATACCGTTAATCACTATGCCGCTTTGTACTAACTGATTTGCTAAATCCACTGTTTTCACAAATACAACAACAGCGCTGTTCATACGGGACGCTGATACAATATTCTCATGTCCGATCGCTTCTCCCACCGCTAAACTGCATCCCTCCACACCAGCGACTGAGTCTATTTTCACACCATGACGCCTTGTCAAAGAATTGAAACTCCCGCCGCTACCTGGGGTAGCCATACTCCCAACACGTGGGAGCCGACACCCCGTCTGACACAACACTCACTTCCCTACTTCACAACTTAAATCTACAAAAACTAAAAAGCAATAAACAACTAAACAAAAACGAAAAAAAGAAAGATAAGATAGAGAAGTATAGACCACTCGTACCTCACACAGCAGCCAAACGCTCGCTCACATTCACTCCGCCCACTCACCCGGCACATGCAGAGAGAGAGAGAGAGAGAGAGAGAGAGAGAGAGAGAGAGAGAGAGAGAGAGAGAGAGAGAGAGAGAGAGAGAGAGAGAGAGAGAGAGAGAGAGAGAGAGAGAGAGAGAGAGAGAGAGAGAGAGAGAGAGAGAGAGAGAGAGAACCTCTGGGAATTGGGGGGCCCCGTCTGCTCCTCCCCACGAGCGGCAGCGTAACAGCGCAGGACAGAGAGAACCTCTGGGAATTGGGGGGCCCCGTCTGCTCCTCCCCACGAGCGGCAGCGTAACAGCGCAGGACAGAGAGAACCTCTGGGAATTGGGGGGCCCCGTCTGCTCCTCCCCACGAGCGGCAGCGTAACAGCGCAGGACAGAGAGAACCTCTGGGAATTGGGGGGCCCCGTCTGCTCCTCCCCACGAGCGGCAGCGTAACAGCGCAGGACAGAGAGACACTGCCGGTTCAGGCAGTCCTGCAGCCGTGGCTCTCCTCCGAGTCTCTGCTAGGACAGAGAAACTCGAGATTACATCATGTGACACACAGAAAATGAAGCAGAAGGGAATAAAAGCGTGTGGTTAGTGAACGTCTGACTCTAGTTCTGTATTAAACGGCTGAAGCGTCTCCTATAGAAACCATACGGGTCGCTACAGGTTTACTGCGGTGCGTCTCGTCTGTTTTACCTGGAATAACAATGGAAAACAGTCCCAGACACTACTAGTCGGAGTAGTTTTAGCACTAAACCCTCATGCTTTTCTCTAGCTGTCAGTGTCAATCATCTTTCACAGAGACTAGATTACAATAACTGATGACAGATTACAAATGAATAAAATATCATCTGAAGGGGACCGTTGACAATTATCGTCACACTGTTTCGGTGGTGTCGGTCGTTCTCTCACCCTCTCCGGCAGCGGCCCTCTTCTCCACAGCTCCTCCAGAGTGATTCGGACCGCTGCCTCCCTCGCCGCCCTCTTACTGCTCCCGGACCCCTCCGGGAACTCCTCCTGTCCGACCCGGACCCGGACCGTGAACCTAACAGAGGGAAAGATGAGGAAGGAGAATATAATCTTTATTCCATGTGCACAACATGGACATGAACCAAGCCCATGTACCCATCTACACAAACACAGCTCAGTGTGTGATCAGTCCTGACACGCTTGTATGTAAATGCTGCTTCTTCTGTCCCTGAAATAAGAGCGCACAGTTTATCTGTCAATCAGGTGCGCATGGAAGTTGTTCGTTACTATAGCAACAGTCGGCTGTCGACCACTGATCTGTGCTCTCGACACGGTTTCTTTCAGAATTAAAGTATACTGTACTGATATACTGAACCATAACACTGAATATTCAGCAATATTACTAGTCTGACTGCACTGACACTATTGGATGAGAGCTGAACGGGATGACATCACTGTTCTCTGAAGAACTGCTTTATAGATGAAATGAACTCATTTAATAATTGATGATAATTCCCAGCTCTGGCTTCTCTTGTGTTATCGTGTCCCTGGCTGCTCAGTGTTTTACAAGGCTTCTTTATTTCTGTGTGTTGACCCTCGGTTGGTCGGCACCCTTTGGGTTTTGTTGGCCAGGCTGTGTTCTCTTGATGTCTTTATTGGCATCTCTGGTAATAATACTCTTGACTGACTCTCATCTCCGCCTGCATCTGAGCCCCTTTTGATCTCATTTCGTAATGATCCCAGTTTATGGCCGATATCCCCTTTAAACTAGTAATGGTGAATTAGTGCTCAGTGTCATCAGATCAGTGCTCTCTTCATTGAATCCTCTGGAGATGAAAAGCTCCACAGTTTTCATGTCAGGTTGAACTGTTCCATTGGTGTTCCTTAGGCCTGTGTCTACTGAATCAGTGTCACGGCCTATACTCGCTGCCACCATTAATGTACACCAGAAGAAGAACAAAAGAAAAAGAAAATCACTCACTGAACTTAATATGCATATATTAATGCATACATAATGAGCTTAATATTGTATTTGCCTGTTGTTTGGCGCTGACCACTCTAACGGTAACATGAGTGGGTTTCGTAATATCGTTAAACTTTTTTTCTGGATTTCTTGATCTTTATATGATTTTTTTTTTATTCGTATGCTATTCGTTGTTATACAATTTTGTTCTGCATATGAAAAAATTAAAGTAGTTGACTGAGGAGCTCGGAAAGAAAATAATAGACCAGCATGGTATAGGTAAAGGCTACAAGACCATCTACAATCATCAGCTCTATGTTCACAGACGAAAAAAAAAATCAAGCTTTCAAAGAAAAGAACACCATACCTACAGTGAACATGGAGGAGGCTGGTTGTGTTTTGGGGCTGCTCTGCTGCGTCTGGCACAGGGTGCCTTGAATCTGTGCAGGGCACAATGAAATCTCAAGACTATCAAGGCTTTCTGGAGCGAAACGTCCCGCCCAGTGTCAGAAAGCTCAGTTGCAGGTCATAGGTCCTCCAACAGGATAATCACACGAAACACACAGCTAAAGTCTGTCCATAAGACTGGATAAGAACAAAACATTGGACTATTCTGAAGTGGCCTTCTATGAGTCCGGATCTGAATCCTATCGATCATCTATGGAAAGAGCTGAAACTCTGGAGAAGGCTCCCATCAAACCTGAGACAGCTGGAGCAGTTCGCTCAGGAAGAGTGGGCCAAACTACCTGTGATCAGGTGCAGACGTCTCATTGAGAGCTACAGAAAACGCTTCATTGCAGTGATTGCCTCTAAAGGTTGTGCCTAGGGCTGTCACTTTTGTGAAAAAATCCTGTTTGATTTGAGACATAAGTGTTCATTGAATCGTTTACATTTTCAACACCAAATATAGGCAAATCCACGGACAACTAACAGGCATTAGGACGAACGTAAAGAGGGCTGTGTTTACTCACTTTGCTGGGGAAGTTTGTGTAAGCCAAATCTGTGCGGATTTAGCGCAAATACGCAACTCGTGAGTCCTCATGATATATTGAATACAGCGTATTGCGCATTTCTGGCTTACTTGAACACGTCAACAAATAACGGCGCGCTTGTTCACTTGCATTGAAGTAATAGCGAATATTAAAAAGCATTTGGTTAACAAAAGATCCAACATTATTTTCCAACATCCTACATGTTCTGTGTACTGTATTGATCTGTCCACCTAAAACACATTTTTGGTAAAAAAAAAAAAAAAAAGGCTGTTAAAATCGATTCCCTATTTTCGTTTTCGAAACTTGTGTTGGTTGGTCCGATCGATTGATTGTCGAACGTAAAGTGCTCTAGTTGTGCCACTAAATATTAGGTTAGGGTCCTATAATTTTTGTCTATGCCATTTTAAATTGTTTTATCATTTACAATATTATGTTGAATAAAAAAATAAAATAAAAGCAAACTCTGATTTCTATTGAATATGGAATAAACAATGGTGGACGCCAATTACTTTTGTCAGTTTCAACAGTTAAAATACATGATATAGATAATCATCTTAACTTAACAAATGCCTGCAGAGGGCGCCACTGTCCTGATGATTATTACACTCTACAGCACATCAAAATCCTTGCTTAAATACTCGACAAACAACATTTAATTTACATGTTCAGTTAATCTGTAATATTTGCCCACTTTTACGATAGAAATGCTACAGCCACTGTAATTTCTTCAAGAACATGTGGACTTCAAAACATGCAAACATGCGAAAAAAAGAGCGAGGGTTTAAACTTTTATTTTGAAATCACGAGGAACAGTTCGCATATATTTAGAAACATATTGTATGTTTTTACATATTGTACATATTGGATGTATTCTCCTGTGTTGGCTTAGTTTTACTAATTATTTACCTTACAAATCTGATGAAATGGCTCACATTCGTCTATGACAGACTACCATCTTCTCTTTCATATTAAAACATTCATTATTTCGAGCCATCGTTTGCCATCGATATCGTTTGAATTTTAACCATTCCTAATTTCGATTCTAGTAAGGTTAAATAAATAAATTTGGATATCATTCACATTTAGTCTTATTGCAAAACATTTAATTGTAGCCAGTGTTGGGAGTAACGCGTTACAAAAGTAATGCATTACAGTAACATATTACTTTTTGCTGTAACGCAGTAGTGTAAGGCATTACTAATCAATTTTCAGTAATATTTTACTATATTACATGTTCAGTTATGCTTGCATTACAACACACTTTTAGTTTTAATTGTAAAAAAACAACAACAAAAAAACACCAAGACCGCGAGACATTAACGAATGAAAAACTAAGTTACCTGTTCGTGGTCAGTCAACAATAGCCGCGTGTGGTGTCCAAGTTTGTAAATAAAGACTAAATGGCAGCGTCTGATATATTTTTTTATAGCGATTTATTTTTAACAGGAGTGCCGTGAGGCATGATTTCGGCCTCTGTGCTCGCGCTGGCCAGTGGAAAAGCGGCTAATGGGTGAAGATGGCATGAAGAAGACTGTACATTCGCGAGATGGACGTATGCGCATTAGGCTACTCCATTTGGTCTGTGTTTTCTTTCTAAACAGTTACTGTAGGCTATGTTTAGGTGGTATTTTTCTTGTTTTCATCACGCAATTATTTTTGATGCGGTGGTGACGCGTTCATGATGTAGCCTAAGGAAAGCAACTAAAAGCTGTCACAAAGAACCGGCAAAAGCAATGATTATGAATATGTCAAATATAACATGGAGACATTTTAATTGTTTATAAATAAAGATGAAGTTGACGTTGCTGACTCGCGATCTTCGCAGTAGTGAATGCGCCAGAGAGCAATGCACATTTCATTCAGATAAGCAGAGAGCAGTCCGTTTTCTTTCGTTTTGAATTGTTCTGTTTACAAGTAGACATTTCTATATATATTTTTCAGGTCTGTGAAGTAGACTAGGCTACCTTATAGCCTACGCTGAGTTTCGGTTAATTTATGAGACGCGCTCCAGTTCACGCGCAGGCGCCTCCGTGTCGTGATTATCTATTGTCTGCTATATTTACTTCTTATTTATTAAATCCAGGCAATTGGTTGATGAAACATTGATTAAAATTAATATACAATTAGTAAAAATCGAAATTCACTTTAAAGAAATTTGTGTCTTCTTTTTGAGGTGTCTGTGAAAGTTTTAAAACAGTCTTTTAGTGCCGCTTCAGAGCGGTCGCGTCCGTAACGGAGAACTGTCACGTAGGCTACATTGTTTTTTCCTCATAAAAGTGAACACGAAAAATAAAATAAAATTAATATTTTATGTTCTGTGGAGAGCCAACCCTTCTTCATCCGGTGGGTAGTATTACTTTTGATTTGCGCAGTGTAATTCACCGAATTACAAAAAAATATTTTGCCTCCTAAAAGTTAAATATTTTTTTTGTCACGCATGAATGCGTGTATTTCCCTCATATTAAATATAAAACGCATGTGTAGACTGATATTTTTAAGGGGGTAGCCTATGGATAAACAGACGTTTCAATATGTTGGTATTAAATGCATTTTCTGAGAATTTATATTTCAAGTTTTGACTGCAAATGTCACGTCCAAAACGCTGGAATTCCCCAATTTTAAATAATTTATCCTCAACTAGTTTTGTGGTGTAGGTCTACGTAGGCTATTTTATAATGTTAACTTCAAAATTCAAATAATACTAATAGTAATTTAAAGATGTGGTAGCATTGGATCTGGACGGGAAGGATAACTCTTGGAGTTGGAAGGGGTGTGTCGATTCTGCAGGTTCGTGAATCTGAGTGTTTCATATGGCATATCGTTACAGCCTTAGAATATTAAGTTCTACTACTGTATAGCTATTTTGGTGAAAGTAACTCAAAAGTAATACAGGAGTAATGTAACGCATTACAATT
The DNA here is from genome assembly GCA_030770095.1 of Gila robusta. Classification (NCBI taxonomy): domain Eukaryota; kingdom Metazoa; phylum Chordata; class Actinopteri; order Cypriniformes; family Leuciscidae; genus Gila; species Gila robusta. The sequence continues at coordinate 157,301 of JAVALU010002275.1, read as the reverse complement.
CTGAGACAGTAATATTGTAAGGTAATGAATTACTTTTAAATTACAGTAACAAGTAATGTATAATGTATTACAGTTTGTAAGTAACTTGCACAACACTGATTGTAGCTGAATATCATGAACAAAAATCCAAAAGTTAAAGAACACTTACGGAGCGTTTGACTGGTTAAATATACTGTAGCGTTCTCAGGCAAGGACAAGACTGTTTTAATAACAAAGAGTGTTTGCAGAGGCAGCGCGCGCATCCGACGCGACCCTCCGGTTCCCCATAACCCAAGCGGTGGAGCCTCTTTCCATATTCAACCTGAACATCCAATCAACCCAATCACATACAATGAATAAAGTACAACATTAAAATTAAATGCATCCTTATTTGTAACAGAACAGCATTTTGAACACGTTACAGTGCCATTGAAAAACAACTAGCCTAATACATTATTAGATGTACATAAGTATTAATAAAGACTTAACGTAAAGATTAAATTTAACACTGACTAAATAAAAAATAACAAATAAACAAATTAGCAATCGCAACAAACCGATACAACTGAACAAAGATACGATTGAAATAAACAGTGTTTTAAGATTTTCAGTATTCAGAAACTGTAATCAAATGTAAAATAACAGTGCACTTTATCAATAAAATATACATTACAAATATAGTTACAAAAGTTATTCAGTCAAGAACGAGTGAATTAATTTTCTGTCTACTGTAGTTTGATTAGTGTTATTATAGAGATGTACAGCAGTGCTGCTTATAAACACCAGATGATGATTTATGCAACAGATGCCCTTTACTCATCTCACTCGCACAAAATAAATGCAGTAAATAGAATAGATGAATAGAAAGGCACAGATGAAATACACTGGAAATTATATGAAATTCAAATTAGCCTACATACTAAAAAACTGTTAGTAATAATACCACATAAAGATACTAAGGCATACATCCATAGTCCATATTACATTATTATGCTTGTTGATTCTGTGGGTCAGCGATTAGAGAAATCTCTTCCTTCATATAAAACACTCAAGTGTGTAATATATATACAGTATTTGCATCACTGTTTACTATTGTCCCTCATCACCTCATCACTGTTTACTATTGTCAAGCTTAATATCAATCCTCATCAGAGAAAGAGTGAAAGATAATCTGTGCATCTCCTGCACCGGCGTAAAGTGAAACCGGAAGTGTCTATCCCTACACTCGCTGACCGGAAATCCAACATGGCGGCCGCGAGCAACTAGACCATTACATTTATTGCGAACAAACAAAATAAATATTTGTTGAGGTTTCTGAGACGGCACACTCCACGACCTACCAGTTGAGAAATACTGCTCTAAATTTCATATGTATATATCATGTCTTCAACATTTAAAATATGCACAATGAGGAAACATGTCATGCCAACACAAGCAAACCCGAGTGACTGGACAATGCAGTCTCAACACTACAGGTTCAAGATTCACTGTACTGATGATCAACAGGTTAGTAACAGTACTAAACTCACAGAAACAGCTGCTGTTGAGAGAGTTCCTCATTAGATGTGTTAACGTTACCTGGGCGCGTGTGGAGGTCCGGTTTGGCCTTCTTTGATGAAGGCCACCTCCTCTCCTGTTCTCTGGCCGACCGTAAAAAGTTTACTTACTGGGTGTTCATGCTGATGTTCCATTTTTATGTTCGTCTGCGTTTCTTCTTCTTTTATGCGTTTACTGATGATTACCAAACAAACAAAGGTTGTAGGTTCATAGCGCCACCTACTGTGCTGGAGTTGAATTTTTTATTAATCCTCGAATAACAATAACATTAGAACAGTTGGAAAGGATGTTGTAAAGGCCAACAGTAGTTAAGTACTATTTTGATTATAGTTACGCTATAAGGTTTCATTATTACGGTATTGAGCCTTACTTGGTAACCATAGAAACCGGAAGTATGGTAACGGAAATCAGTTTAACGAACGACGAAGAGGAGGAAAGAAAAGTCTGAAAGGGTTCAGTTAAAACTACAAGGTTTAGCTTCGGTCAATTGGGAACAAGGTTTGTAAAGTTAACGAAGCTTATATTTGAGCTACTTGAAATGTTTATCATAAAATGTATAATTTGGTAATGCTAATGGATTGAAACTAATGTAATGAGCTGTGTAATGGTCGAAATGTGATGGTAATGCATGGTTTATTTGTTTTTACCCAGCTGGTTGATGACACAGACGGCAATAAAAATAATTTAACCATCAGTTCTGGCCTTTTCAATATTGACTGGATGCTACAGTAAGAGCTTTGTCGGCCACCGCCACATGCTGCACAACGTGGCTACAAGATCCAACGGCAGTACCCGTGATGTCCAGCAGATGGCAGAAGTTGGTCAGCAAATAAAAGAGTTCAACGAAAAGTGCTCAAAATGGAAGGATCACAGGCTGCTTCAGTAAGTCAAATCGACATGAATGAACAGATCACAAGTCTACAACAAGAAATTCAAGATTTAAAGGACTCACTTAAAGATGAAATTGAGGATAGACAAAACATTAAAGATTCAATCACATGTAAAGAACAAATCTTAACAGAGCTTCAAGACAAAGCTCAAAGCATGTCAGAGTTGCCAAGACGTTCTGAAAGAGTTAAAGTCCAAACGGAAAAGATGATAACATTCCAAAGGGAAGAAATGAGAAAGCGGGAAAAAAGACTAATAACTCTTTATGAACTATGGAAAACAGGTACGTGAAACAAGAGAAAGGTTAAAGTTAGATATCACAGACAAGGAGATGTCAGAACTTGCAGACATAATAGAGCAAAGGAGAGATGATGTATCAAAGTTATATTCAGAAATAAGAAACCAAATGGCACCATCACAAAGATTAAGTGGTGTTAATGAGGATTTGGATGCAGAGCGCGAAAGGACTCGTTTACGTGGACTTTTAGAGCACGACTACGCCCAGTCCATATATGGCTCAACCGCAGCATCAAATCGCAGCCAACACTCCTCAGCTTCACAGCTCACAGCAAAACGAGCCGATGCAGCGGCAGAGCTAGCTGCAAAAGAGGCTGAATATGAGATCGTACTAGAGGAACAAAGACAACAGGAAAAGATAAAGGCTCTAGAGGAGGAGCACAAGAAACAAATGGCAGCTCAAACATCAGAGTTGGAACGCTTGAAAGCACAGAAGGACGTGAAAGCAGCTCGAGCCAGGTTTGAAGCATATGACAGAGTTATCACAGGTGGATGATGTACAGTCAATAAAAGGTGAACAGGTGAGCCCATACTTCACATCCAAACAGCCCACACCAGCACTCTTTCATTCCTGTGCAAACAACTCCCCCTAGTGTCACTCAACTAGCTCAAGCAGTGCAGGACAGCATCAAACTGAACAGACTTCCCACACCAGAACCAACAGTGTTTAGTGGCGAACCAATAAGCTTAATTGAATGGAAATCCACGTTCATATCACTGATTGAACAAAAGGGCATCTCAGCAGCAGACAAGTTGTACTATTTGAAAAGATATGTAACAGGCCCAGCTCGAAAATGCCTTGAAGGGACTTTCTTTAGAAACGACGAGGAGGCATACAAAGACGCGTGGGACAAATTAAACCAAAGGTACGGCCAGCCATTCGTGATACAGAAGGCATTTAGAGAAAGGCTATCAAACTGGCCTAAGGTGCAGTCTAGAGATGCTGACGGACTAAGGGCATTTGCAGATTTCATAAATGCATGCATGCTTGCAATGCCTCATGTAAAGGGGCTACGAAGAAAACCAAAAACTGCTGCACAAACTACCAGACTGGAAAGATGGCGCTCGTAAAGCGAGTGTGTGTTCAAGTTTATGTTCAGCTCATGTTTGAGCTGACTGCAGCATTTTCTCCGTTGGGGATTTGATCCTCCAGAGAAACCAAGCAAAAGTGATCGAAGTGCCTGATTGGTATTACCAACAAGAAAGCTTACGATTGTTGTCAATATGGAAGATATTAAAAAAACTCTGTCCTCAATCCAACTAGAGGTCGGTAAATCGCAACGCAACAAACGGAGATCCTGCAGCTCACGAAACAGGTGAATCTACTACAGGCTCAGGTGAGCGGCTATGAAGTTAAACTAAAGAAGAAAGACGATCAGATCAAGGAACTGGAAAAGAGATTGGACGATGTAGAGCAACATTACCGTATGGATGATCTGATTATCTCTGGATTGAAAACACGACACCGTGCTTATTCCAATGTCGCTGCGGGAAACAATGCTGAGGACACAACTGCTGAGACGGAGACCCTGGAATTCCAGGTTATCCAATTCTTCGGCAGTAAGGAGATTCACATTCGTAGTAGTCAGATCTCGGCCTGTCATACACTCCCTCGGAATAAGAAAAATAGTCCTACCCCACCGGCAATCATAATTCGCTTTGTCAACAGAAAGGACAAGATCACCTTGTTGCAGCAGGGTTTCAAGTTAAAAGGCACAGGAGTGTTTGTGAATGAACATCTAACGAGGAAGAACGGGAATATTGCTTATGCAGCGCGGCAACTGAAAAAGGCTAAAAAGATTAAAGCTACCTGGTCTCGGAATGGTAAAGTTTATATTCGAACGATTGGTGCAACACCAGAAGAGGAAAGAGCTGTGATGGTGAAGGAAATGGACGAATTGAACTTGTACAAATGATGATTAGAGCTGAGTCACAACATGAACTGTGGATGGGCGGACCTATTACTTTATTTATTTTTATTTTTGGTGTCGTTGATTGTGGATGATGATTATTCAATTCTCTGGGACAGATGGAATATTCAGTTAACTTTGGTTATTAGTCCTTTTGATCTAGGAGGCCTTTTCAACCAGGAGACAGTCAGTTTTTTTCACGTGAGTCTGTGTCGATTTTTTTGCCAGTTTAATTTTTATGGCTTCTATTGACTTGCCCATCTTTGACGATGACTCTTTTATTTTTAACCCGTTTGAGCAGAATATAGACAGTTGTGGCATCTACGATAGTTTCTTTAATCCTGATGTAAATCAACCTAATCTAAACTTATTAAAACTGTCTTGTAACTATTACTCTGAAGGGCAAGTAAACTCACTGCATCAAAATATAAATTTTTCTAAAAATCTTTCCTCTACTTTCCATTTGAATATTCGTAGTATGTCTAAAAATCATGACGAATTGAGAATTTTCCTGTCTACCTTAAGTTTTTCCTTCTCAGTCTTGGCTTTTTCTGAGACTTGGCTGACTGATGATGTATTTTCTTTATTCCCCTTACCTAATTATTTACCTTTTCATTCTTGTAGAAAAAACAAAAGAGGAGGGGGTGTCTCTTTATATGTTTTGAATTCCTTTGATGCTGGTGCTAGGGATGATCTTAGTACAGAATTTGATACTACTAACACAGAGTCTATATTTATTGAAATTCCATTTTGTCAGCAAGTCAATGGTAAGAGCATTTTGATTGGATGCATCTATAGACCACCAGATTCAGACCATAACACATTTATTGATGCACTTCAATCAACACTTGAGTCAATAACCAAAGAAAGTAAATTATGTTTTTTACTTGGTGATTACAATATTAATTTATTCAAATGTGATTTACCACAAACAATTGATTTCTTAAATGCACTCCATTCCTTTAATTTTTTTCCTCTTATTACTAAACCGTCTAGAATCACCTCCTCATCTGCTACTCTTATTGATAATATTTTATTTAATTCTTATAATTTTGAGGTCACTTCAGGCCTCCTGAAGTGTGATGTTTCTGACCACTTTCCGGTCTTTCAGTTTATCCAATCCCGCCAACTAATGTCTAGCTATCCTAAGAATGAGTCAAATAAATATCGTAATTTCTCTAGAAATAACATTGATCATTTTAAGTCTGCCATTGGCAATATCATATGGGAGGAGGTACTTGTGTCACAAGATTTTAACAGTGCATATAGTTTATTCTTAAAGTCTTTTAATAAGGCCTTGGACTCATCATTTCCGTTGAAGAGCACAAAATTTAGAAATAAATACTCTAAGGGGAAGCCGTGGATATCTGATGAACTAAAAAAGCTTTCCCGGAAAAAAAAACAACTTTATAGGAGGTCTATTGTTAATCCTTCTTCAATTAATGTTGAAAATTACAAGAAATGTAAAAACCATTTTACATTTTTAGTAAGAAAAGCAAAGAAAATATATTATTCAAATCAATTTGCACAAGCTTCTAAAAATATTAAGACAACATGGCACCTCATTAATCATTTATTGAATCGCACTAAATCCTCATTTACTGCCCCTGTAGTAATGAACAGTGAGAAGGGGGTTCTCTAACCCTGTTGATATTGCTAATGGCTTTAATGATTTCTTTATATCGGTTGGTTCTGATCTAGCATTTAACAGTAATGATTCGGATATACATCCATGTTCTTTAATCAAAGGTCAATATCCTCCATTTTATAATTTTGACCCACCAACTGTTCAAGAGGTTCGGAATATTACTTTATCACTTAAAAATGCAGCCCATGGTCATGACGGCATTAAAAGTGTTCTTATTAAAGAGACAATTGACTACATTATTAAACCTCTCACTCATATTCTCTCACTGTCTCTGAGAACTGGAATTGTCCCTCAGGATTTGAAGGTTGCTAGGGTTATACCAATTTTCAAGACCGGTGACTCCAAGGAATTTGGTAATTATAGGCCAATATCAATTCTCCCGTGTATATCGAAAATCTTAGAAAGACTTGTCTATTCGAGATTATTTAATCACTTGGATGCCAATAATATTTTATACAAACATCAATATGGTTTTCGGAAGCGACACTCTACTGAGCATGCCCTTATTCAACTTGTGAACTATATTTCTTCAGCTCTTGATAATAAAAAATTTGCTCTTGGAGTCTTCCTGGACTTGAGTAAGGCATTTGATACGGTCAGTCACAATATTTTGATTGCCAAACTTAGTAGATACGGAGTGGAGGATGTTGCCTTGAGATGGTTTAGAAGCTACTTAGCTAATAGAGAGCAATATGTTTACCTGGAAGGTTATACCTCAATGAAGTCACAAATTATGATTGGGGTCCCTCAAGGATCAATTTTGGGGCCTCTTTTATTTTTAATTTATATTAATGATATGGCTACGACTTGTACCAAACTCCTCCCAGTACTATTCGCAGATGATACAAATCTCGTAGCTTCTCACCAAGACTTCAATATTTTAATAAAAACGGTCAATGAGGAACTATCATATATTGTGGAATGGTTCCAATGGAACAAACTTACGCTTAATATAAAAAAATGCAACTTTATGATTTTTTGTAATACTAACAAACATTACCCTATAGAATTATCTAAGATCTTTATAAATAATACTCAAATCGAAATGGTTCAGCATACCAGATTTTTGGGAGTCATTATAGATAGTGGTCTTAAATGGTCTAACCATATCAACTTCGTATCTAAGAGGTCAGCTAAAATGTTGGGTATATTGAGGAGGGTTTGTCCTTTAGTTCATTCTTCAGCATTTTTAACCTTATATTATAGTTTTTGTTTCCATTTATTAATTATTGCAATATTGTCTGGGCAGCTACCTATCCTACCTACCTGAAGAAATTAATGGTCATACAGAAGAAATATCTCAGATTTATTTCTTATTCTAATAGATATGCACCCTCGGCACCCCTTTATAATAAATTTAAAGTTCTCCCTATTGATAAGGTAAATATTTATCAAACATGTTTACTTATGCATAAGTTTATATATAGGAAACAAGATCTACCAGACTCTTTTCAGAGTTTGTTTATCCCTATTTCACATGTACACTCATTTCAAACTAGACATAGCAATAATGATTTAGTCTTACCATTCACACGAACTACAAGACATCAATTTAATATTTCTTTTAGAGGTCCTAAGCTCTGGAGTGATTTAAGTCCATCGTTGCGATCAATGTCCTCTTATTCAGCTTTTAAAAAGCATTTGAAGAGACTACTATTGCTAGCCTGATGCCTTTATGTAGTTTTTTTCTAGGTGTTGTTTGCTTGTATTGAATTACTTTGTATCGTTTGTTGTTTGTTTTTTTTATTGTGAGTTTTGTTTATTCTTCTTTTTTGATGTTTAGTCTGTATGTCTCATGAGTTAATAGGAGCAGGAGTGGAACTCTGTGCAAGCCTAGAGTGGCTTCGTTCCCTCCTTGCATTGTTCTGTACTTGTACTAAACGTGCTAAACAAACTAAACTAAACTAAACTAAACGCGAGATGGAACAGGCAGGTAACAAAGACTTTAATGGAGGGCGGTGAGTTTCCAAGTTTTAGTGCTTTTGCCTCCTTCCTCTCATTAGAAGCTGAAGTCGCCTGCAACCCAGTCACCTCCATTCATGCACTTCGCTGCCCTGAAACAAACAGCGACAAAAACACAAGGGAAATCAAAAGAAACAAGGCAAGTGTATTTAAAACAAACACAACTGAACAAAGTGATAAAAGGACAATAGCAAAAACACCTAACGGCTTTCCATGCACAATGTGCCAAGGCACCCATCAACTTCACAAGTTTCCTGACCTCTTGAAAATGTCTCTAGAAAACAGAAAGAAACATGTGAAAGACAATAGACTTTGTTATGGCTGTCTAAAACAAGGACACAGTGCTAAGGACTGCAAACGCCGCCTCGTTTGTGAAACTTGCACAAAGCGACACCCAACATGTCTTCATGATGAAAATTTCAGGAACGGTCTGCAAAGAGAAACATGTGCGAGCACAAACAATTCATCTCAAGGTAACTCACCTGAAACAGCAACAGTTATGTCACTTAATGTTGCCAGATCTGAACAGTCAGTCAGCACCTCAATGATAATTCCAGTGTGGCTGTCAACTACCACTAATCCACTCAAGGAAAAACTGGTCTATGTGTTATTAGACACACAGAGCGACACTGTATTCATTGATCAGGATGTCACACATAAGCTGCAGGCAGATGTTTGTCCATTAAAGCTGAAACTAACTACTATGATGGGTAGAAATGCAGTTGTAAGCAGTGGAAAGGTGTCTGATCTCTTAGTGAGAGGTTATAACTCAGCCACAGTCATAAAGCTCCCCACTGCATACACAAAGGATTACATACCTGCTAACAGAGAACACATACCTACATGTGAAACAGCCAAACAGTGGAGTCACTTGCTATCGATTGTAGACGAGGTCCCTCCACTCCTCAGTTGTGAAGTAAGTCTCCTCATAGGTTATACTTGTCCTAGAGCTCTCGCACCCAAACAAGTAATCTTAGGCAAAGAAAATGAGTCCTATGCCATTCACACTGATTTGGCATGGAGCATAGTTGGCAACTCGACACCATGCAACGAAACAGATTAGGCGAGCAGTCTCTGTCACCGAGTCACCGTTAAAGAAATCCCTCCCTCCACTCCAGCAGATGCAATACGTGCTTTGGAAAGAGATTTCAAAGAGACTGACGGGAATGAGAAGACTGTGTCGCAAGAGGATTTAGTATTCCTTCAGAAACTCGAGCATGGCATAACACAGACTGAAAGTGGACATTTTGAAATGCCATTACCATTTAAAGAGAGACCACAAATGCCAGATAACAGACAACTCGCTGAAATCAGACTAAACCAGCTCAAACGCAAATTCAGGAAAGACGAAAAATACAAAAAGGACTACATGAAATACATGAGCGACATCAAAGGAGGTGATGCCGAAGAGACTGATGATAATGGACCGCCCAGAGAGACGTGGTACATACCACACCACGGCATCTATCATCCAAAGAAACCTGAGAGGTTGCGCGTGGTCTTCGACTGCTCCGCAAAGCACAAAGGTACCTGTCTTAACGAGCATTTACTGAACGGTCCTGACAAAGGATGCTATACAACTGGCAAAGGAAGCACGTGAACTATGTGCAAAAGGTGGACTAAGGTTACACAAATTCGTGTCCAACAACTCGGAAGTTTTAAAAAGCATTCCAACTTCAGAGCATGCAACAGATACAAAAACAAAGGACTTGACGTTCAAAGAAACTCAGACAGAAAGAGCACTTGGCATTTATTGGAATGTGAAGAAGGATTGCTTTACATTCAACATCACACTAAAGGACCAACCACCAACCAGGCGTGGCATCTTGTCCACAGTCGCAGCAATATAAGACCCCCTTGGCTTCATTGCTCCCTATGTGCTCAAAGGAAAGGGGATTCTCCAAGAAATGTGTCGTCAAGGAACAGACTGGGACGACCCGCTACCTGAACATCTTAAGCCACGGTGGGAGTGCTGGAAAGGAGATCTACACAATCTAAAAAATGTGCAAATCAGCAGATGTTATGTTCCTGCAGATTTTGGAGAAGTGGTAAAAAGAGAAATACACCACTTTTCTGATGCAAGCACCGCAGGATATGGACAGTGTTCTTATCTCAGACTCATAAACAAAAGGGAAGACATTCACTGTACCTTCATCATGGGCAAAGCACGCGTCTCTCCAACAAAGGTCACCACAATCCCAAGGTTAGAACTTACCGCAGCCACAGTATCAGTCGCTGTAAGTAACCCGCTAAGAGAGGAACTGCTCTATGACAATGTTGAGGAGTTCTTCTGGACAGACTCAAAGGTCACTCTAGGATACATAAACAACGATGCGAGACAGTTTCACACGTTTTTGTTGCTAATAGATTGCAGAAAATCCACAACAGTACCTCACTGCAACAATGGTTTTATGTGCCTACCAGCGAAAACCCAGCAGATATGGCATCCAGGGGCACATCTGTAAATGAACTGCTTTCATCTAATTGGTTCACAGGCCCTCACTTCCTGTGGGAAAAGAAAATACAGCTTCCAACAAAAGGGACCGCTGTACTTCCAGTAGGAGACCCAGAGGTGAGAAAGGTACAGACACTAAGCTCAGAAACGGTTGAACATACAAGCCTTAGTGACCGGCTTACAAAATTCTCATCCTGGTCCCGTGCAGTCAGCGCAGTCGCACGTCTCAGACGATACCTGCTCAAAGACAAATCAAAGACACTCACAACTGTAACTGAAAGACAAAACACAGAAACTGTGATTATCAAAGACTTACAAAGACAAGCATATCAAAACGAAATAGAGACATTAAACAAAGGCAAACGACTTCCAAAGAACAATAAAATGTACAACTTGGATGTTTTCTTGGACAAGGACAATGTGCTCAAGGTGGGAGGAAGGCTCCAGCACTCATCTTTTCCTAGCTCATTGAAACATCCCACAATCATACCCAGAGAACATCACGTTACAAAACTGATAATTGCTCACTGTCACGAAAGGGTCAATCATCAGGGAAAGGGCTTCACAATGAATGAGATACGATCCAATGGCTATTGGATTCCAAAGTTGAGTCAAACGGTTGCATCCTACATACGCCAGTGTGTGTTTTGTCGGAAACAAAGGAGACCCTATTCAATAGAAAGATGGCGGCAAGTTCTACGGGTGCTACAGGTGCTCTTGTAGCCCTCTTGATATATTCCTTTGTTTGCAACTTTTTAAACCACCAATTTTTTAATGTCCAAGTTTGTAAATGGGAAAATGACCAAAAACCGCTTGGCAGTTGTAAATATTTTGGCTCTGGACGAAATGGGATCCTCGCAAAGTTTTTGAGGTACTCCTCAACAAACAAACACGCACATGGCATTGTTCAAAGAGAACGCAGGAGAGATAAGGTGATCATATCTCTTTGCCTTTTGTTATCGGGAGATATTCATCAGTGCCCTGGGCCAGTAAATCAATCTCTTCGGGGAATCTGAGATTTTACGACGGCGGGCATGTAGGGTAGCTGGCACCGGAAAGGGGGTGTATTGGACGGCAGGTGTGTGGTAACGGAGTCAGAAGAGAAGTTTGTACAATGAGCCGGCAAGCATGTGGAGCTCGGAGAACACCTCTCTGTGGGAGCAACAATGGATTTGACGGCTCAGCAGAAGCAGATCCCTCTCTCTCGGGTGAAGCGACCCTGGCGGGGGGTAGTTTCTTTACCATCGGACAGGCTGTGCCAACAGAGTGGTCAGCAGTCAGAAGCTGACGGTAGGGAACACACAGAAAGGTATGCAGACTCATGCTGGCTCTTCCGTGGTGGACAAGCTACAAGCAGAGCCTCCGATCCTGGACTTCAGTTTCACGAAAGGTCTATACATTATGCACCTCAATGTTCGTAGTCTTCTTTCCAAATTAGATGAGATAAGATTGATGTGTAATAGTAAAGTTGGGATTGTGTGCTTTTCAGAGACCTGGCTAGATGCCTCGATCAGTGATACAGAAATTGAAATAGAAAATTGTTGTTTTAAGCAAAGATCGCAATCGTAATGGGGGTGGTGTATGTGTTTATATTAGGGCTGATATTTGTTTTAATCGTAGAATTGATTTAAATCACGATCTTATCGAAGCTGTGTGGTTTGATGTACAGTTAACTAAAAGTAAGCCTTTGCTAATTGGGGCTCTGTATAGACCTCCTGATCAGAGTAATTTCTATCAGTTGTTGGAAGAATCTTCTGTCCCCTGCATTGATTATAAGGGTGAGGTTATTATGATAGGTGATTTTAATACGGATGTTTCTAACAAGGATCATGGGATGTACAAAGCCTTTAATAGGTTTTGCCAGGTTTTAGATTTACAGCAATTAATTCAAGAGCCCACACGAGTGGCTAAAATGAGTCAAACTGTCATTGATCTCATCTTGGTATCTGATCACTCTATGATTTCTCAGAGTGGGGTTGTAAATTGTACTATCAGTGACCACTCATTAATTTTTGTATAAGGAAAAAGTTTAAAGTTGCATTGAAGAAACAAAACACAATTAAGATCAGGTCATTAAAAAATATAGTCGTGAGGTTTTTATTGAGTGTTTAAATTCAATGAATTGGTCTTCAGTGTTATGTTTGGATGTTGATGAAGCATGGGAGCAGTTTAAAAATGTTCATAAAGGCAGTAGATAAAGTTGCTCCTATAAAAACTATTAGAGTAAAACTGAGGTCAAAGCCATGGATGAATGGTGATATTTTAGAAGCAATTAGTAAGAGAAATAAGGCCTTTTTAGTTTTTAGGAAGAGTAATGAGCAGGATGACTTGGATAATTATAAGAAGCTAAGAAATATAGTGCAAAAGATGATAAAAATGTGTAAAAGGGACTTTTTTTCATGAATTAACTGAGCATAAAGGTAACCCAAAGAAACTTTGGCAGTCATTGAAACAAATTGGGTACAGTAATAGACTTAAGACAAAGACAAATAATATCTGCCTTAACATCAATGGGGAGCTTTCCTCTGATCAATTAAAGGTTGCGGATAAATTTAACTCTTTTACTTCTATAGCTGGAAATTTCGTTGAAAAGTTGCCAAGTAAACCTGGGTTATATGATGGTGAGGTTATGTTTAAGTATTATTCTAAGCTGGGAGTGGTAGCAGACTCTTTTGGCCTTTCTGTGATTTCACAGGATAAGGTATTAAAGTTATTGAATGATCTTAAGTGTTCGAAGGCAATAGGGCTAGATGAAATACCTGCCAGATTTTTAAAAGATGCTGCAGAATATATTTCTCCATATCTCACTCATATTTTTAATCTTTCAATCACGTCAGGTAGAGTTCCGAAAGATCTGAAGCTTGCTAGGGTTGTGCCGCTTTATAAAAAAGGGAGCAAATTAGAAGAGGGCAATTATAGACCAGTTTCGATTTTGGGAGTTGTATCAAAGTCTTTGAGAAAATAATACAAGAGCAAATAAATATTTACATTAGTAATTCTGATTTGTTTTATGAATTGCAATCTGGTTTTAGAACATCTTATTCTACAGATTCGTGTTTATTATATATGACAGATTATTTAAGAAGAGAGATCGATTTGGGTAAACTCTGTGGCCTGGTATTGTTAGACCTCCAGAAAGCATTTGACACTGTTGACCATCAGATTTGCTGATTAAACTAAAAGCCCTAGGTTTTAACAGTATGGCATGCGAATGGATTAGATCATACTTGACTGAGAGGCATCAAAGAGTTGATATTAACAGCACTTTGTCAGAGGCTAGAGAAATAACATGTGGGGTGCCACAGGGTAGCGTCCTGGGTCCATTGTTGTTTCTCTTGTATATAAATGATATGAAATCTGTTTGCAACTGTAAACTCTTTCTCTACGCGGATGATTCAGCCTTGGTGTTCTCTCATAAAGACATAAAAGTTATTGAGAACCATTTGAGTGATGAGTCAAATGAATCTATTCTATTTGGTTCAAAAATAAGGTTGAGTAGGACTCCTGAGCTCAGAATTTATGTGGGTGATACCCAGATCGAAGTTAAAAACTGTGTTAAATATTTAGGTTGTGATAGTTCTTTGAGTGGAGAAAGTATGGGTCAAAAGGTTATCACTAAAGTGAACCAAATAATTAAATTTCTGGCACGTAAGGCACATTTTTTAAATAAAGAAACTTTAAAAATGTTAGCAAATGCTTTAATTCAGCCACACTTTGATTATGCCTGTACTACATGGTACAGGAGCACCCCCAAGAGGATAAAAAAGTTCAACTTCAAACGGCACAGAATAAATTAGTTAGGTTGATTTTAAACCTTAATAAAAGGAACCATGTCGGCTCCTCTGAACTTAGGAATTTAAAATGGCTGACAGTCGAAAATAGGGATGAGCCAAGGTATTTTAAAGATTATTTTAAGCTTATTAGGAACTCTCATAGCTACTCAACTAGAAGCAGTGCCACAGACATAGTACCTTGTAGATTTAAGAGCTGTTCTGGGAAAAACACCTTTTTTGTACTTGGCAGCAATGGAATGGAATAAACTCCCAGTTGAGATTAAGTTAAGCCAGTCAGATTGTTGTTTTAATCGAGCATGTGGTGAATGGTTGCGTACTACTAATTTGATTTAGTTTTTTATGTAGTCTTAAGGAATATTTATTATTGTAGTGTATGTATATATTTGGATGTGGTTGAGTATACAAGGTACTTTTTAGTCATCTGTAGCTTGTCTGGCCATCTTTATCAGACTACAACGAGGACCACAATGGAAATAAGTTTGTAACTTTCTTGTGTTATCCTCGACAGTTCTGATAAATGTATAATGTTACTGTGATGCCATCTTGCTATGCATTTATTTTTGTTACTGTCTAATAAATCAAATCAAATCAAACCTGTGGAAGGACAAAAAATGAGAGACTTACCCACAGAAAGAATGGAACACTCTCCGCCTTTTACATACTGTGGTATGGATGTTTTTGGACCATTCCTGACCAAACAAGCAAGGAAAGAATATAAAAGGTATGGCCTCCTTTTCACATGCTTTTATTCACGTACAATTCATGTCGAAATGTTAGAGGATCTATCAACGGACGCTTTTATAAATGGACTCAGATGCTTCATCGCTCTAAGAGTCTCTGTCAGACAAATAAAATGCGATCAGGGTATTAACTTTATAGGTGCCAAAAACAAACTGAATGTGGGACAAGGCGAAATTGACACTGACAAACTAACAACCTTCCTTGCAGAAAAACAATGAGACTTTGTCCTAAACACACCTCATGCTAGTCACGCAGGTGGAGTATGGGAACGACAGATACGGACTGTGAGAAACGTTCTTAATGCAACATTGGCTCTCACACCAGGTCGACTCACCGACTCTTCACTCAGAACCTTCTTGTATGAAGCAGCTGCTATAGTAAACAGCCGCCCCCTAACAACAGACAGTCTCAACGATCCAAACAGTTTGGAGCCGCTAACTCCAAATCATCTTGTCACAATGAAAACCTCAGTTCCTCTGCCTCCCCCAGGACAGTTCGTCAAGGAGGACTTGTATGCACAAAAACGATGGCGTCAAGTACAGTACTTGCTCGAACAGTTTTGGAGCAGATGGAAAAGGGAGTACCTGCAGAACATAATGGTCAGACAAAAATGGCACAAGCCTAAAAGAAACATGCAAATAGGCGACATAGTAATGGACAAGGATGAAATGCAACCTCCCAGTGGAAACTTGGGCGAATCTTGGACACTGTGAAAGATACAGATGGACTTACCAAAAGGGGTCAACGTGTGAACAAAATGTCTGTAGTAGAACAACCAGTTCATAAGTTAGTTCTGCTACTATAAGATTGTGAAAAGCAAATTTACAATGCTTAAGTGTATTGAAATGTCGAAGTTACAGTTGTAACATGTTTACAAGGTTTTTTCTATATTTTGGTTATGTAACTTTTAAGTAAATTATTTGTGTTTTTATGTGTGTAACAGCAAATAATTTGGTGGGAGTGTAAAGGCCAACAGAGTAGTTAAGTACTATTTTGATTATAGTTACGCTATAAGGTTTCATTATTACGGTATCGAGCCTTACTTGGTAACCATAGAAACCGGAAGTATGGTAACGGAAATCAGTTTAACGAATGTCAAAGAAGAGGAAAGAAAAGTCTGAAAGGGTTCATGGAAAAAACAGTTAAAACTACAAGGTTTAGCTTCGGTCAATTGGGAACAAGGTTTGTAAAGTTAACGAAGCTTATATTTGAGCTACTTGAAATGTTTGTCATAATGTATAATTTGGTAATGCTAACGGATTGAAACTAATGTAATGAGCTGTGTAACGGTCGAAATGTGATGGTAATGCATGGTTTATTTGTTTTTACCCACCTCTTACGTTGGTTGATGAGACAGACGGCAATAAAAATCATTTAACCATCAGTTCTGGCCTTTTCAATATTGACTGGATGCTACAGATGTAAAAGCAAAGGATTGGCAATACATACGAATACACACACAAAATAAAATGCATAATTTCTACATAATTGACACATCTTGCCACAAATTAAGAATAGTTACAAATTACTTAATAAAAGAAACCTAAAAGTTATTAAATATAATGACATGTAGGGGCGTCGCACCTGTGGGGGATGTGGGTGTTTTAACACACAGGCTGTGTTCGGAATCGCATACTTCCCTACTATATAGTAGGGGAAAAAGAGTAGGCGAGCGAAAAGTATGTACGAATCATAAAAGAGTAGGCGAGAATTACCTGGGTGACGTGCTAATTATCGCGAGATTCGGACGATAGTGCGTTCGAATATACCTACTTTCCTACTATATAGTAGACGAAAACAGTACGTGAAAGAAGCAGTACGTTCGAAACATCAGTATTCATAAAAGAGTAGGCGAGAAGTTCCCAGATGGCTTACTGCTTTCGCCCAGATTTTTGAGTGCTCAACCGATGGATACTCTTCTATCCCAGGAGACCACGCGAGAGGATACGTCATCAAACATCACGGAGATCAGCGACGCGGGGGTTTTCAAATGTGAGTAAACACGGTTCCTTGTGTTTAAATCGTATGTGTTAAACTACTATAGAGTAAACGTTTTAACTGTTGAAGGTGTAAAGGAGTTAGACAGTATAGTATAGTTGTGATTTTGCTGTAAAAACATGTTTTATTATGTATAGCTAGCTAACAGGGGAGCTCCAGTAAGCACACGTAACGTTACGTCTCTAAAGTGGATTTACATAACCATATACATCTTAAACACGCTTATTTAAAATGTCTATTTACATCTGAAAGGAAAATATTGTATAAGTTTGCAGATGAGCACATCACAACATGAAAAAGACATCTGAGTGATGTATGTGTGCTATTATGTAGGATAATTCACTGTTGTCAACACTGTTTACATTAGACAAATGTGCTGTAAATAAGGTAAATAAACATGTTATATATTTTATTTGTTCCTTATTACTGTTGATGACTGCTTTTGTGCATTTTTGTAGGATCTGAAATGTCTGCAGACTGGTGTGAGCACTGAGGATGAGGAGCCCGGAGCTGAATCCTGGAAACGGTGCCATGGACGAGACGCTCCATAACTCCACCTGCCCTTATTGCCTCAGATTGTGAAGCGCAGCACAGCAACAAGCTCCGGCACAAAGGCACGGTCACCTCTGGTGAATTCATCAGAATAAAGCCGCAGAATGGGAACCGCTGTGTTGAGATGGCAGTATGTGGGGTTCAGCGCCTGTAAATACATGCTTGTAGTTTGAATAAAGCTTTGTTTCATGTGTTATTGACTTGTATATGCATTTGTTTATTGTGATGGTTACTTTTATTTGTTCTTTTACTCATTTATTCATGCTTCTTATTGTTGTCAGTATATAAAATATAATTATTTAATTAATGTATGCATTAATTAATTCATTGCTTGACTGACAATTGAGATGTTTCACTGCATTTATCTAGTTTTGTGTTGCTTGTTTGGGGGTGGAGCATGGGGGTCAGTTCTCGGGGGAGCTGACTGCGAGCTTTGCGAGAAGCTGTCCGTGAGGACGCTCCGCTCTCGCCGGGCACACTGAGGTGTTGAGATCGTGGAATAAACTGGCGTCATTCAGAGTGTTTAACCCACAAACTTTCAACTATAGTAATGTTTTGGGTGCATCTGATTATGGTTATTTGACGGTGCCTCGGGCTGAAGAGACGCTCGCGAGCTATCTCTCTCCCGAGTCAGCGTCATCATTAAAAGCCCCGACGTTACCCACCAAGCCTTTAAAGTCTACATCTTCGCTGGTGGGTAAAGCTTATTCGGCAGCAGGTCAGGCTGCGTCATGTCTGCACACTATGTCTATACTGCAGGCATACCAGGCTGATCTGCTGAAGGATATCGATGAACGTGAGGAAGTCAGCGCTGACGCAATTCGAGAATTGCGTCGCGCAACAGACCTGTCTCTCCGGGCCACCAAGGAGACGGCCAAATCAGTGGGCCGTTCTATGGCAGCCCTGGTGGCCACGGAGCGGCATCTTTGGTTAAATCTGTCAGATATAAAGGATAAGGATAGGTCTGTTCTTCTGGACGCCCCACTTTCACCTTCAGGTTTGTTCGGCGATGCTATCAACTGTGTCGTCGATAGGTTTCAAGAATCAAAAAAGCAATCTGCTGCGTTCCAGAGGTTTCTTCCTCAACGTTTCGATGTCCCCGAGACTGCTGGGCAGAAAGTGATTGTTAAATCCGAGCAGTCTCGTCCGAGTACAAGCTCCTCACAGCACAGAGTGCATCAGAAACAGAGCGTCGCCACTCGGGCTCCTCCACAATCTGGGGAACCTGGGTGGCGGTCGCAGTCTAGGCCAGCTAAGGGTAGGCAAGATCTGAGGACTGTCATCTCTAAGAAGGCTTGGGCTAAGAAGTAGTCCTGACGCCCAAGGTGTCAGACTTCTGAGGGTGGTCCCCTCCGTGGAGGGAAGATTTCGAGAAATCATTCCTCCTCGGCGCCCTCTGGGGGGCGAATCTTTGAGGAGAGTCGCAGCGCTGCCACATCGGTTGTTCCCTGCCGGTTCGCCGCTTCAGGGCACCGAGGTGTCAGCGTCCCCATACGATCCTCCGAGGAGAGTCGTAGAACGGTCAGTTCGGTTGTTCCCTGCCGGTTCGCCGCTTCAGAGCACCGGAGTGTCTGTTCAACCAAATCCCATGGCCAGTCTCGAGAGACTGGTCCCCTTAGTAGAATTTCTGGCAGCGTGGAAACTACTGCCAAATATTTCTCAGTGGGTCCTGCATATAATAGAAAAGGGTTACAGAATTCAGTTCGGTTCTCGTCCGCCCAGATTTCAAGGGGTCCTTCCCACAGTGGTGGACCCAGAGCAGGCTCGGGTTATGGAGCAAGAAGTAATGACTCTTCTGCAAAAAGGGGCTATAGAAAGGGTTTCTCCTCCCAGCAGAGAGTCAGGGTTTTACAGTCGTTACTTCATCATTCCCAAGAAGGATGGAGGGTTGCGTCCTATTCTAGATCTGCGTCAGTTAAAACAGAAGAGTTCAGAAACTCAAGTTCAAGATGCTTACACTCAAACAGATTGTATCACAGATTCAGTCCGAGGACTGGTTTGTCACAACAGACTTGAAGGACGCTTACTTTCATGTATCCATTCATCCTCATCACAGGAAGTTCCTAAGGTTTGCTTTCGGGGGCGAAGCATACCAATATCGGGTCCTTCCATTCGGCCTAGGTTTATCACCCCGCACCTTTACAAAATGCGTGGATGCAGCGCTGGCTCCTCTGAGACTCCAGGGCATTCGCGTATTAAACTATATCGACGACTGGTTGATCCTGGCTCGTTCCGAGCAGTTGGCAGTACGGCATCGAGATGCCGTTCTGGCTCACATAAAGAGGTTGGGGTTGCGGCTAAACACCAAGAAGAGTGTGCTCCTCCCAGCCCTGAGGACCACTTTTCTAGGGGTGATGTGGGATTCGACAACCATGCAAGCAAGATTGTCTCCAGTGCGCATTTCTGCGATTCTCACAGCCGTAAAGAGGGTAAAACTAGGCCAGTCACTCACTGTGAAACAGTTTCAGAGACTGGTGGGTCTCATGGCAGCTGCGTCCAACGTAATTACTTTGGCCTTCTGTACATGAGACCCCTGCAGTGGTGGCTCAGGACCAAGGGGTTTTCTCCGAGGGGAAATCCGTTTCGCACGATCAAGGTCATGCGGCTATGCCTACGTGCCTTGGTCATGTGGAAGAAACCTTGGTTCCTCGCCCAGGGCCCAGTATCGGGGGCTTCTTGTCGACGCGTAACGCTATCGACGGATGCTTCCCTCACAGGCTGGGGGGCGGTCATGAGTGGCCGCTCGGCGACAGGTCTCTGGCAGGACCATCAGCTTTCGTGGCATATAAACCGACTAGAGATGATGGCGGTATTTCAGGCTCTCAAATACTTCCTGCCAGACCTGAGAGGCCATCATGTGCTTGTCCGCACAGACAACACATCGGTGGTCTCTTATATCTTTGCTTCCGGGAGTTCTGGAGAGGGTTCGCCAGGAGGGGGCTCATCTATTATTAGTAGCCCCGCACTGGCCGGCCCGAGTGTGGTTCTCGGACCTAGTGTCCCTTCTGGACGGCTCTCCCATGGAGATTCCTGTCAGAAGGGACTTGCTATCTCAAGCGGAGGGCACGATATTTCACCCTCGCCCGGAGTTGTGGAAACTTTGGGCTTGGCCTCTGAGGGGGCCCAGCTCATAGAATCCGGTCTCTCGACTGAGGTCGTTGAGACCATCCTTCAATCCAGAGCTCCTTCCACGAGAAAACTATATTCATTGAAATGGAAACTCTTCTCTACATGGTGTGGAGAACGTTTTCTAAATCCTGTTAACTGCCCGGCTGGTACAGTTCTCGATTTCCTACAAGACCGTTTCTCTGCCGGATTATCTCCCTCCACCTTAAAGGTGTACGTAGCGGCTATATCTGCTTATCGCACCCCTCTGGGGGCTTCTTCTCTTGGGAGAGATCCTCTTATTATTCGTTTTCTCCGTGGTACATTGAAGCTGAGGCCTGCACTGCACTCTAGAGCACCGGCTTGGGATTTGGCCATTGTACTTGAGGGTCTGGCCTTGGCTCCCTTCGAGCCTATTGAAGAGGTTTCAGAGAAGTTCCTTAAACTAAAAACTCTATTTCTACTCGCTATTTCTTCTATCAAGAGAATTGGAGATCTGCAAGCCCTGTCGGTGGCTCCTTCATGTTTGGAATTTGCACCTGGTATGGTGAAAGCATTTTTACACCCTAGGCCGGGTTACATTCCTAAGGTCCCCACTAATGGGGCGGGCCCCATTGTGCTGCAGGCTTTTTGCCCTCCACCTTATACCCCAGATCAGGAAAGTCTCAATCTGTTATGTCCCGTTAGGGCTTTGGATGCCTATGTTCACAGAGCTGCCCTGTGGTGTAGATCAGTGCAGTTATTTGTCTGCTTCGGTTCAACCAAGAAAGGTTGCCCTGCATCGAGACAGGTAATGAGCAAGTGGGTAGTTGAGGTTATCTCACTTGCTTGTGAAGCGGCCGGAGAGCCTTCACCTATGGCTGTCCGTGCTCATTCTACGAGGAGTATGGCTGCCTCTAAGGCTTTAATTTCGGGTGTTTCCCTTCAGGACGTTTGTAATGTGGCAGGCTGGTCCTCACCGCATACATTTGTCAGATTTTACGACCTAGACCTCTCCACTCCCGGGGCTAGGCTGCTTGCTTCTTAGTGTGCGCAAGGACTTCACACAGAACGGGCATTTCTCATTATGGCGTAGTGGGTATGGAGTTCCCACCGTGTCTCAACGCAGCTCGAGTTCCCTTGAAAGGGAACGTCTCAGGTTACGTATGTAACCCTGGTTCCCTGAGAGGGAACAAGACGCTGCGTTCTCCTGCCATACTTCCTGCGTGCCCTGATCGTCTTGCTTCAGGCTTTTCAGAAGCTGTCGCGGTCTGTTTTCAGGTGTGCTTTATAGCTTCCTGGTCTATGACGTCACCCGCCTATGACGTCTCGCTCTTCCATTGGACTGATTATACACGTGCTTCACGACGCAATCACGCAGAGCGTTCCCACCGCGTCTCAACGCAGCGTCTCGTTCCCTCTCAGGGAACCAGGGTTACATACAAACGTCTCACGTTACGTATGTTTTATTAAATTATATCATTTTTAGTATATAAAAAAATAATATAATTAAGTATTGGTCAGCATTTAATATTATTATTTTGTTTAAGTTTTGGGGTGGGCTAATGATGCAATTCATTCTGAGGTAATATTAATTTTTAAGGAACGATACTTAAATTTTTCGAGTATAAAATAAACAGTTTTCTCCAAAGGAGAGATCTTCGAGCAGCTGCCCGTCTCCTTTGTGCAGACATTACAAACGCAGAGGAAAACTGTTCTAGGTTGTGCTGTCGAGTTACAGATGTTATGAAGTGTTAGTGCACCTGTCGCTCATATCATTTGAACTTATTACATACAAGATCATGGAAAGATACCATAGTTGTATCTAACAATGAACAATCACAATGACAAAACAGAAAACATAAAGAGCATTGGTTTGTGTACATCATATGATATTTATAGGCTACACAGGAAAAAAGAACAATAAGGCTAAATATCTTTAAATAGTTTTTCATAATACATAAATTCTGAGGGATCAAACAAGAGGTAAATTCATTAAGAAAAAGAGGAAAACTTAAAGGAGAAACTTTTTGGGTATAAAATAAAGAAATTAACAACATATTCAAGAGATGACGATGTTGGGGTTTCTTAATAAAAAGTTATATCGTTAGGCCCTATAAGGATAAAACTGTGGGTCACATTAGTAGGGTTTAAAATATAACAACTTAAATCAACCCTAAATGTATTCACAAAATAATGTACAGCTGTTTCTTCAACAATAGGCTACCACAAAATGAGCAAGTTTCATCAATATCAAGATATTTACAGAAAGATGAATTAAATGTGTTGTTCATATCTTTTAAGTGTGATAACGCGTCGTAGGTCACATGATAACGTCAACATGGCGTATGATGTCCGGATCGCATTCATACTCAACGAGATTTGGCTATAAAGTACCTACTCTTTTAGCGCTCGTTAAGGAAGTACTCATTGAAATTAAGTACCTACTCATTGAGTATGCGATTCCGAACGCAGCCCATGTGTTTTCTCTGTCAGGATTTATATGAAAGGTAGGTTGGAACTTTCTTAATATATTTGATAAAGGGACTTTTGACCATGTATTAGGCTGTCCACAATGCATTGTGATTGAAATATAACACAGGGAGCATTAAATAAATCTTTGTGATCAGTTAAGATTTTAATTTTTTATCACTCAAACCCCTTTCAATGGTCTTTTGATATGAGCTCATGTTTATTGACTGATGAAAGTGGAACATTAGCACTTGTGTGCTGTATAAGGTTTGTCAGTAACTTGTCATTTACCAGCTTTATTGATGCTAAAACTCTTACACAGCTATTTCACTTACACTGCTGACCGTAACAAACTATTTCTTTTACCGCTTCAGGATCATTCCAGAAGTCCTTCTGGTTTCCTTCCATTTATTTCTGGTCACTGAAACCTTCACCTGGTTGATCATCACTATTCTGTTCCTCTCTGATAGAATGAGCTGAAAAACTGCAACAGATCTGCAGAGGCCATCACAACTTTCAAGAACCAGATAAATGCTGCCTTCATATGCTATTGGACATTTCCTACTTCTGAAGACGTGATTACTAGCTCACCGCATTCACATTTTAACTTGAGAGGCCGTTCATGTCTAATTTCTTAACTAGGAAACTAGTATTTGTGATAATTCCAATAGCACTTGATGGCAGCAAAAGACACGCCATTTCTGAAAACACAACTAATTTACAATCATAAACGAAGGCACTTACTATGTATTTATTAAATACAAAAAAACTCTTATTTGTTCATTTAAAAAGGTTTGTGTATTGATCCATCTTATACTTGGCATTGTGTAATATGACTGTTGTTGGATTGTATGACATTGCTTGTGATGTTCCACATTTCTGAGTTGGGGACATTAAGTTTTATATTTAACAATATTATTACAACATTATGTTCCCGTTATCTCTGTAAAGCTGCTTTGAAACAATCTGTATTGTAAAAAGCGCTGTATAAATAAGGTGACTTGACTGAGTCGCTCGGAATAAAAGTGTCTGCTCAATTAATGAATGTAATTAGTTATTCTATACTATTTTTTTTTCTTTTTTAAGATTTGCACTGGACACAATTTAGTTTAGAACAATATAATCTAAACCTGTATGACTTTCTTCAGTGCAACACAAAAGTAAATTAGGCAGAAATGCTGCAGTTAAAGTGAACCGTGACAGGAAACATCTTTTGTGAAGGTCATATGGGTTTGGAATGATTTTTAAAAATTACCTTTTTTTGTTGGTGAATGACTGGGGAGATTTAAGCATTTTCTTTAAAAGAGTGGTAATGAGAATATGTAAGGAATATTGAAATTCTCTTATTAGTTTGATCAAATACTACTTTAATATTCTTAAAAGTTACATGCCACCTGAAATGCTAAAATGTACTGTGCAGCTAACGAGGAAAATATAACAAATGTATGCTAAAACTAGTTGATTTAGTTGTCTAGAATTGGTAAGTGACATGAATTTCTTAACATAAAATCTAGAAGACGTAAAACATGAAGTTACAGAAATCAATTACAGGAAACTGAAAAGGAAATACCAGATAATGACCTGAGATGTCATCGCTCTGCTGTAGAATTTCAACAGCGATAATATTAGATCTAGAGTATGATTACGACAATGAGTAGGTTCTGACACGTGTTGTCTAACACAAGTCCCACACACCCAAGTCCCGCACAAATACAAAAGGGTCATTGAGACAATGGACATAGACAAACAAGTCTTAAACTGGATAAATCAGGTGAAGGTGAAGGCATAAATACAAAAGCAGCCCTTTCAGGAGTATTAAAACAGAAATTAAATTTATGACAGTCAATAAATGATGTGCTCGTAAATGCCTAAAGGGCAAACTATTAAATGGTCAATTATATTAAGAACAAATAAATTCTTAACTCAATGTTCAAATACTTAAGCAAATTGCACAAATCCAAAGGACTCAAATGTTTAGGCTTAAAATAAAACAAGTCCATTTACACCTGTTAGGTACAAAAAGACAGTCCTTATTAGAAATAGTTCAGATTCAAATCACTAATTCTGAAGAGCTGCGGGAAAAACACCATTCAAGCTTTGTGTGGGATGTAGCTGAATGTTACTCACTCTTTGACAATGAAAAATCAATTAATCAATTCCTCAGATTCACACTGTCAGGTTGTGTGCAGGTAGCTGAAGACGAGGATGCAGGAACTTCAAAGTAGTTGATTTATTTACAAAATTAACTTCAGGAACATACAGGAACAAAATAACAAACTCCAGGAATTCAGTAACACAACCATACAAGGACGACGACCAACAAACACTGAGGGAAAACACAAGGCTTAAATGAACAGGGACTAATGGGATAATTAACTGAACACAGGTGAAGAAACTGAGCACAAACGAGGAGCGGGAAAAACTAACAGGACTAAACCAAAATCACAAAGACAGGGGGAAACCAGATCACAAAATTGAACTCAAACACATTAAAATGTGACAGTACCTCCCCCCTCCCTGAAGGCGCGTCCTCGCGCCGTATAACATCCAAAGGGGTGGGAGGGTGGGCGCCCTGGAGGCTGACGAGGGCGTGGTGGTACAGGAACAGGAAGCCTCCAGGGCGGAGCTGGTAGCTCGGGGAACCGGGGTGGAACAGGCTGTGGACGTGGCCACGGCGGAGCAGGCTGTGGGCGTGGCCAAGGCGGAGCTGTCGGACCCTCGGGCGTCCAGGGCGGAGCTGTCGGACCCTCGGGCGTCCAGGGCGGAGCTGTCGGACCCTCGGGCGTCCAGGGCGGAGCTGTCGGACCCTCGGGCGTCCAGGGCGGAGCTGTCGGACCCTCGGGCGTCCAGGGCGGTGAGGACCCTTCGGGTGGGCGCCCCCCCCAAATTTTAATGGGGAAATTGACAGGAAAGGGGGGATCCGGCAGCAAAGAGGATCTTGGGCTGGGCAGGACCAGCGGTAAAGGAGACTCTAGGCTGGACAAGACTGGCGCAGGATCAATGGGCTCTGGCGCAGGATCAACGGGCTCTGGCGCAGGATCAACGGGCTCTGGCGCAGGATCAACGGGCTCTGGCGCAGGATCAACGGGCTCTGGCGCAGGATCAATGGCTACTAGAACAGTAGCAGTCACAAAGACTGACACAAACACAGAAACAAACATTGGCTCGGGAACAGACACCGGCTCAGGAACGGGAACAGACACCGGCTCAGGAACGGGAACAGACACCGGCTCAGGAACGGGAACAGACACCGGCTCAGGCTCAGTAGCCACTAGAACAGTAGCGGCCACAAGGACAGACACAAAAACAGAAATAAACATTGGCTCAGGAACATCAGACACTGGCTCCGGCTCAGGAACATCAGACACTGGCTCCGGCTCAGGAACAGCAGACACTGGCTCCGGCTCAGGAACAGCAGACACTTGCTCCGGCTCAGGAACAGCAGACACTGGCTCCGGCTCAGGAACAGCAGACACTGGCTCCGGCTCAGGAACAGCAGACACTGGCTCCGGCTCAGGAACAGCTGGCTCTTGCTCCGGCTCAGGAACAGCTGGCTCTGGCTCAGGAACAGCAGACACTGGCTCCGGCTCAGGAACAGCTGGCTCTGGCTCCGGCTCAGGAACAGCTGGCTCTGGCTCCGGCTCAGGAAGTAAGTAAGTAAGTAAGTAAAATTTATTTATATAGCACCTTTCACAGACAAGAAGTCACAAAGTGCTTTACAATCAGTCAATAAAAAGGATTTAAACATGCATAAAATAAATACACCATAACACAACACACAAAACAATCTTTACAAACATAAAACGACAAGTAACCACTGCTGTTAAATAAAAGCAAGTCCAAAAAGATGTGTCTTCAGGAGTTTTTTAAAAGAATTGACAGAACCCACAGTTCTCAATGCTAATGGAAGCGAGTTCCAAAGCCTCGGTGCCACAGTACAAAAAGCACGATCCCCTTTAGTCTTAAGACGTGTCCTAGGGACAAGTAAGAGGTCCAGACCAGAAGACCGTAAGAGCCGACCCGGTGAGTGTTTATGTAAAAGATCCTGAATATAGAGTGGTGCCTGACCGTGCAAGGCTCTATAAGTGATAACTAAAATTTTAAACTGCACTCTGAATTCAACTGGGAGCCAATGAAGGTCCTTGAGAACTGGTGTAATATGAGACCACTTACTGGTACCCGTCAGAAGCCTTGCAGCTGCATTTTGTACAACTTGTAGTCGCTCCAAAGACGACTTATTTAAACAAGTGTACAGAACATTGCAATAATCCAGACGTGACGAGATGAAGGCATGGACAAGCATCTCCATCTCTTTTCTTGAGACCACTGATCTAATCTGAGCAATGTTCCTAAGATGGAAAAAACATGAGCGAACTACAGACTTTATATGACTATTAAAACATATGGCTCTATCCAGAAGGACACCTAGATTTCTTATCTCATTACAATCTGAAGTGGCTGAAACCCCCAAAACCTGCTTAATCTTAGGTATAATATTGTCAGGAGCAAAGATCATCATTTCAGTTTTATCCTTATTAAGTTGCAAAAAATTGTTTGCCATCCATTTATTAATGGAGACTAAACAATCCTTAAGAACCGACAGTTTATCTAGACTATCAGGTCTAAACGAAATAAGTAACTGAATATTATCTGCATATAGATGATAAGAGATTGTTTTAAAACTATTAATAATCTGTCCAAGAGGAAGCATATACAAATTAAACAAAGGGCCCAGCACAGAACCTTGTGGAACACCACAGAACAAAGGTACAGAATCAGACATAAAGGATCCAACAGATACCGAAAAAGTCCTATCGGACAGATAAGATGAAAACCAATCCAGAGCTGAACCCGAAATACCTACTAAACAGCGTAATCTATTAATCAGAGTGCAGTGATCTACCGTGTCAAATGCTGCGCTGAGATCTAACATAACCAACACGGAACATTCCCCCGCATCTGTGGCCATCAAAATGTCATTTGATACCCTGAGTAAGGCGGTTTCAGTAGAATGATTTTTGCGAAAACCTGATTGAAATTTGTCATAAATGTTATGAGTCTCCAAAATATCATTTAACTGCATTGCCACAACCTTTTCCAGGATTTTAGAAATGAAGGGCAACTTAGAGATAGGCCTATAGTTGTTCAACGATGTAACATCAAGATTACACTTTTTCAAGAGCGGTTGAACAACAGCGTGTTTAAAACACCTAGGGACCTGGCCCAACTTTAGCGAAAGGTTAATAATTGAGACCAAACATGGACCAATGGATGTAATAGTTTCCATAACCACAGAAGCAGGCAAAATATCCGCCGGACTTTGGGAAGGTTTCATCGTACAAACTATCTTTACAAGATCATTAAAGGAAATTGACTGAAAATAGCTTAAGATTGAGGGCCGCTCTGTAATAATTACAGCGGGGATAGCTGATGGTAAAATGCTAGCCCTAACAGCCATAACCTTACCCACAAAATGAGACAAAAAATTATTACAATCATCGTTAGAAAAAACAAGTACAGATGATATAACAGGAGACACAAGACCATTAATAGTGTCAAACAAAGTCTTAGGATTCCTTTTACAAGTTAAAATCAAATTTTTAAAATAAAGCTCTCTGGCCACCTTGATCATCTCATGTAAATCAGACAGTAACTCTTTAACATACAGACGATGAACCTGGAGCCGCGTAGATTTCCACAAGCGTTCAGTCTTCCGACACACACGTCTGAGACTACGAATGGCATCATTTATCCATGGAGAAGTATTAACCACGGGAATATATCGATTCCTAAATGGAGCCACTTTATCCAGTAACAAAGTGCAGTGATCATTAAACGACTGTACAGAACTGTCAATATCATTCAAGAAAATAACCGAGTTGGAATCAAAAGCGGACGAGAAATTTTCAACAGCAACTTGGGTAATCATGCGAGAACAAGACACCCGCTTGACCGGCAGTGGTTTTTCGTTACACGCAAGATTAAATAAAACACATTTATGATCACTAACATAGACATCCTCTGTACACACATCATCAATATTTAAACCATGAGAAAACACTACATCAAGCAAGTGTCCTTTATCATGTGTAGGACCAGAGACATGTTGAACAAAATTAAAAGTATCCATTAAATTTAAAAAATTTGAAACAATATTACATGCAACATTATCCACGTGAATATTAAAATCACCGACAATAATAACTCTATTCAACTTAATGATAGAGGATAAAAAGTCAGTAAAGTCACTTAGGAAAGGACCCAAAGACCCAGGAGGCCGATAAACAAGAATACAATAAAAAGAATTTGATCGACCAACCTTAGACATCTGTAATTCAAAGGACGAGTACGTATTGGAGTTCATCAACTGACAAATAAACTGATTTTTGTAGACAACAGCAAGTCCACCCCCACGGCCCACGAGCCTTGGTGTGCTGATGAATGAACATTCCACAGGACAGAGTTCAATCAAATGGGAAAACTCCATACTCCGTTGCCATGTCTCCGTCAACAACATAAAGTCCAAGTTTTTATAAGTGAATAGTTCATTGAGCAGGAATGACTTGTTTCTGATTGATCGAACATTCAACAAAGCCATCTGAAGTGGAGCAGATCTACCACCAGGAACAACGACAGAGGTACGCGGCAGCGGCCTCAAGTGCTCATCGCACACACCGCGACCAGTCGAATAAACTCGCCGGGGCAGAAGAAACGGACCGCTGTAGACGCTCGGAACCAAGGGGCGAAGACACGGCAATCTGGAAACAGCACAGCACTGCTCCAACTTCCAGAGTTTCCTGAGATGCACCTGTCTCCCAGCCCTTTTTCCTCTCCTTCTCCTCCGCTTTTTAGTACGTCTCTCAAGACCCTCTCCTTCCTGCATGCAGACAGCCGATGCAGGTGGACAGCGGTACAGGGTTGATTCGACCAAGCCACTCCAGGTACAGAAGCCGCCACACTTGGTCACAGATGAACGGATTGAAATCAACGTTTGGCGATCATACGCCCACACGGCAAACACATCATAGGAGGACAAACTTAATAACAACAACGCACAAAAAATAAATAAAACAAAACGAAACGATCCTCCAGCCACAGCGGCAATGCCAAACACAGGCGCCATCTTGGATCTGGGATCTTCCACGTGCCTGGAACAGCTGGCTCTGGCTCCGGCTCAGGAACAGCTGGCTCTGGCTCCGGCTCAGGAACAGCTGGCTCTGGCTCCGGCTCAGGAACAGCTGGCTCTGGCTCCGGCTCAGGAACAGCTGGCTCTGGCTCCGGCTCAGGAACAGCTGGCTCTGGCTCCGGCTCAGGAACAGCTGGCTCTGGCTCTTGCTCGAAGACTGGCTCTGGCTCTTGCTCGAAGACTGGCTCTGGCTTTTGCTCGAAGACTGGCTCTGGCTCTTCTGGACCGATGAGAGGAGGGAGATCGGTGAAGTCATCAAACTCGTAAATAAACTTGACTGTGCAGATGACTGGTTCTGGTTTAACTGGACTCGGAACTGGACTATATCGCCCATATCCTCCCCTGTGACCTCCACGGTTCCCACGGAACACACCTTGGCGGGTTCCCACAAAGGCTTGCTTCCAGATCTCCATCTTCCTTTTTTTTCTTTTCTTTTCTTTTCTTTATGGTTGATCGTTCTGTCAGGTTGTGTGCAGGTAGCTGAAGACGAGGATGCAGGAACTTCAAAGTAGTTGATTTATTTACAAAATTAACTTCAGGAACATACAGGAACAAAATAACAAACTCCAGGAATTCAGTAACACAACCATACAAGGACGACGACCAACAAACACTGAGGGAAAACACAAGGCTTAAATGAACAGGGAATAATGGGATAATTAACTGAACACAGGTGAAGAAACTGAACACAAACGAGGAGCGGGAAAAACTAACAGGACTAAACCAAAATCACAAAGACAGGGGGAAACCAGATCACAAAATTGAACTCAAACACATTGAAACGTGACACACACATAGTTGGTGTATAAAACGAGTCACAATTAGACTAACAGGAAAAATCCTATCCTCAGACAGTTTGTCTTCAATCGTTTTTTTTTTTTTTTTTTTTTTTTTTTTGGGGGGGGGGGAGGGGAGGTGGGGGGGGAGGGGAGGTGGGGGGGGGGGGGGGGGGCTTACATTGTGTTTGAGTTTTGTGTTCACCGGGCTTGTGTGTTTGTGTTTTTGAGTCTGCTGGTTCTGTGATGCAGTTTGTTAGGATGCTTTTATGGTGCCGCAGAAAAAGACTGTCAAGATCTTAACAGATAGCTTGCATAGAAGGGTCCTGGGATGGCCAATACATGACTCTTTCCTTGCAATTATGAATAGCAGTGGCGGAGCTACACTTTTAAAACAGGGGTGGCAAAGGGGTGGCAAGGTATTATTTTGGGGGGTCAATATACAAAGTGTTCAATTACACTAAAAATGTATTATTTTCCACAAAATGTATATAGGTTGTTTGGGTTGGTTGGTTGGGGAAAATTGACATACACAAACACTTAAAGGAGTCATGGTGTTCATTTGTTTCTTTTAATGGCTGCAGTGAATATATTAACTGCATTTTATAAATTATTTAAAATTATAATTGAAAAATTAAGATTATTAAAGCATTAACACACAAACCACCGTTTTTGTTATAACAATAACATAAAAGAAAGCAGATGAAAGCAGTGAGGGGAGTCTATCTTAAATGCTTGTGATTGGCCATTGCGTTCAAGAAATCAACACATTATGTCTGATTGGCTACATCGTTCAACGCTGCAAAAAAAAACTCTGGCCTGTAAATCGTTTCTATTTTGTTTTAGTTGTTCTTGTTGCTTTTCTGCAACAGATGAATAAAAATGTATTAGTTTTTATATGTTTTATTCATAGATATTTCTAGTTTGCGGGAGTCCCGCGAATCGTTTTACTGTCCCGCAACGCGCCCACACACAGAGTGAGTGCATTACCGCCCGCGCTCGCACTCGCACAAGTCTTTGTTTGTGTGCGAGTGTGTGCGAGTGTGTGCGCGTGTGCGCACTCATTGGGATAATTGTAAACGCGCAAACACAGACAGAAAAGACATGCCATCGTGTAAATAAGATAAATAACATATTACTTAAGGGCTATTTAGTTTGTTTAATGAAATAACAAATTGTAATCTGGCGCTATAAAGAAAATCAAAGTTCAAAAATCTAAATTCCTAAGCGTTAGGAAGGCGGGGCGCCCCCCTTATATAATGGTAGGGGAAACACTGTGTTATGTTAAGTGCTAATACATTGTATGTCTACACAAACTTACTTCAGTACTTCTGTACATCTCTATACTATAGTCACATCTACTATCTCCACTGTGGTTTTATCAGTTAAATATGCTGCATTACACGTGCCAATATGAATAAGCCTACCTAATGTCTGTGATTGTTGCAACTTGCTGAACATTTGCTAGCGACATGTTTTAAGCATCTTCACGCAGACGTGACAGTCAGTCAGTTTCACGAGACTAGTAACGCTCATTTAAGTATTAATGCTAAGCACTACAGTGCAACGTCTCCCTTACTTCCCGTTAAAACAGTAGGCTACTTCGTTTAATTTAATACCAATAAAAGCCGTACATACCAGCAAAACGCTCTTCATCGATCATGCGTGTGCTGCCGCGTTATGTTTTGTTTTGGAGCCGTTTGGAGCACGAAGGAGGAGCTGCGTGTCAGCTTAACCAATGAAAAGTGTAGCAGCAACAGCACGCGCTGCACGCTTGTGCGTGCTGCGTAAGATGCATTGAGATTTGGGAAATGTTCGTAAAAATCAAACAGTGTAATGTTTTCAGCGGGGTGGCAAGGACTTCGTCTGGGGTGCCAACTAGCCCTCTGGCTCCGCCACTGATGAATAGGAACATTTCCCCCAAACCATAACCCAAACTTTATCCACAAACTCTTTATGAACTCATGTTTCCTCATGTGTGGATTCGGACCCACTGATCAAACCACCGAACCAAAAAAATTCAGTGTGTCTTGAGCCACAAGGTAGAGCCAGATCGCTACGAACAAAAGTTTCACTCGGCAGCAATTGCTAGCAAATTTTTTAAAATATATATATAAAATGGACAAACTTCTTCTCCTCACACGCACTAACAAGGATTTTTTAAACTCTGCTGCTCTGTGCTTCACTAAAACCTGGCTGAGTGAAGCCATACCGGACAACGCAATACATCTGCCGGGCTTCCAGCTGTTCCGAGCGGATCGCATCGCGGAGCTAACGGGGAAAACAAGAGGTGGTGGATTGTGTTTCTACATTAACGAAAGTTGGTGTTCAGATGTAACAACACTGAAGAAGATGTGCTCTCCTAATTTAGAGGCACATTTCATAAACTGTAAACCCTTCTACTCGGCTCGGGAGTTTTCCTCTTTCATTCTCGTGAATGTTTACATCCCTCCAGACGCGTGCGTGAGCGCGGCGCTACAACAGCTGGCTGAACAAATAGCTGAAACAGAACAAAGGTATCCTGACTCTCTTTTAATCATTCTTGGGGATTTTAACAAAGCAAATCTTTCCCGCGAACTACCAAAATACAGACAGCACGTTACATGTCCCACCAGAGACAGTAATATACTGGACCACTGTTACACCACAATAAAAAATGCGTATCACTCCGTTTCACGAGCAGCTTTGGGGCTCTCTGATCACTGTTTGGTTCATCTTATACCGACCTACAGGCAGAAACTGAAATCAGCTAAACCTGTAATAAGAACTGTAAAAATATGGACTAATGAAGCAGAGCAGGATCTACAGGCCTGCTTTGATTGCACTGATTGGACTGTTTTTGCAGCTGCTACCAACAATCTGGATGAGCTCACAGATACTGTAACATCATATATAAGTTTCTGTGAGGATACATGCATTCCTACCAGGACATTCTTATCATTTACTAATGATAAACCATGGTTTACTGGGAAACTCAAACACCTTCGTCATGCCAAAGAGGATGCCTACAGAAGTGGGGATAAAATCTTGTATAACCAGGCCAGAAACAGACTGACAAAGGAGATCAGATTTGCTAAAAGAAGCTACTCTGAAAAACTGAAAAAACAGTTTTCATCCAACGACCCATCATCCGTCTGGAATGGCCTGAGAAACATCACCAACTACAAGTCACCATCCCCCCGATCTGTGGACAATCAACACCTGGCTGACGATTTAAATTCATTTTATTGCAGGTTTGAAAAACCCTCATTCACACCACACACCGGCTCTAACCTGCACTTCACACATTCACCATCACCTCCTGCACTCCCACTCCCCCCTCCTGCCATCCAACCTGAGCTTAAGGTCTGTGTGGAGGACGTGAGCCGAGTCTTCAAAAAACAGAAGACTAGGAAAGACTCAGGCCCAGATGGCATCTCATCTGCTTGTTTAAAAGCCTGCGCTGACCAACTGGCCCCGGTCTTCACGCAGATCTTCAATAGATCATTGGAGCAGTGTGAAGTTCCCTGCTGCTTCAAACGCTCCACTATCACTCCTGTCCCCAAAAAACCCAAAATCACTGGACTTAATGACTACAGACCTGTCACTCTCACGTCTATGGTCATGAAGTCGTTTGAAAGACTGGTGTTGGCCCACCTGAAGGACATCACTGGACCCCTGCTGGATCCCTTTCAGTTTGCTTACAGAGCAAACAGGTCTGTGGATGATGCAGTCAACATGGGACTGCATTATATCCTGCAACATCTCTACAGACCAGGGACTTATGCAAGGATCTTATTTGTGGACTTCAGTTCGGCCTTCAGTTCGGCCTTCAATACCATCATGCCTGGTCTTCTCACAGCCAAACTGACCCAGCTCTCCATACCATCCTCGATCTGTCAGTGGATCACCAGCTTCCTGACGGACCGGCAGCAGCGAGTGAGACTGGGGAAACACACATCCAGGACTCTCACCACCAGCACTGGCGCCCCCCAAGGGTGCGTTCTCTCCCCACTGCTCTTCTCCCTGTACACTAATGACTGCACTTCTAAAGACCCCTCTGTCAAGCTCCTGAAATTTGCCGACGACACCACTGTCATCGGTCTCATCCGGAACGGTGACGAGTCTGCTTACAGACTGGAGGTTGAGCAGCTGGCTGTCTGGTGCAGTTACAACAACCTTGAGCTGAACACGCTCAAAACAGTGGAGATGATCGTGGACTTCAGGAGGAACAGCCCAGCACTCCCCCCACTAACCATCATGAACAGCACTGTGGAAGCAGTGGAGTCATTCAGGTTCCTGGGCACTTCCATCTCTCAGGACCTGAAGTGGGACAATCACATTGACTACATCGTGAAAAAAGGCCAGCAGAGACTGTACTTCCTTCGCCAGCTGAGGAAGTTCAACCTGCCACAGGAGCTGCTGATTCAGTTCTACTCAGCCGTTATTGAGTCTGTCTTATGCACTTCCATCACTGTCTGGTTTGGTTCAACTACCAAATCAGACATCAGGAGACTACAACGGACAGTCCGGACTGCGGAGAGGATCATTGGTGCCCCCCTGCCAAACCTCCAGGACCTGTACTCTTCCAGAGTGAGGAAGAGAGCAGGTAAAATCATCACAGACTCCACTCACCCTGGACACCTCCTGTTTGAACTGTTACCGTCAAGACGGAGACTCAGATCACTAGCCACAAGAACATCTCGGCACAGGAACAGTTTCTTCCCACAGGCCATTACCCTCCTGAACAGTTAACACTCCTCCCAAGGCATATGCCTTTAAGTGCAATACTCCCACTGTTTAGTGCAATATCCTACAACTCAGGTTAACTTATATGTAGATTTTTTATTTATAATATTCAAAACACTGTAAATATGTTCATAGTTCATAATCTGTAAATCTGAAAATGTCTATTCTGACTAAACCCAACTGTGATACTTTTATGCTCATATATTTATATTTTTATTTTTTATTCTTATAATTTGTAGTATTATGTTTCTTGTTGTATTTGTATTTGTATATGTCCACTGGAAGCCTCAGTACCAAAACAAATTCCTTGTGTGTGCAAGCACACTTGGCAATAAAGCTCTTTCTGATTCTGATTCTGATTAATACAGCATAAGACTTTGTAGATAGCCTATTTGTTTAACATAAAAAGAAAAATTAATTAAAATTAAAACATTTCACAAGTCAGGTGGGAAACACCTGAAACAGCTGTTACTGGCAAAATGCTGGTATGTTTTCACAGCACTGGGTAATTTTTACTTTAGCTACTGTGGCAAGACAACTTTTACATGAAATGCTATGGTCTAAAATGAAAAATGGAAAAAGTAATTGATTAAAAACACTTAATTTTTTATACTTTTTAAAATATATTTTATAATGTAATAATTTCACAGTTAATCTCCAAATTAATGTAGAAACAACATAAAGACATTATAAAAAAGTATATTTTAAATTATTGTTAAATGGCATCTTTTTATGAAGGCCAGTATCAGCAAGTAATCGTTTTCTGCCAGGACTTTTATGGGCTTTTCCCAAATCATGGAAGTGACCTCGACGTCCGGGTTAGTGGTAGAATAAGCCATCAGGCAAGTGTTATTTAAATAAACTCCTGATGTACTTACAAACTTTCCAACGCCTTGTTTTATGAGTGCAGAAACTATTTGTACTACTGTAGAAGTTTGGTACCACTCCGGGCATTATTAGTGGGGTAATTTACGAGATACAACCTTTGATCCATTAGCACATACACTAAGCCCTTCGGCTGATATCTCTAAATAACCTCTAACATTAATAATGTTCGAACAAGGGAAAAAAAACCTTCTGGGGGGTGTTTGGCTCGAGGTCATGGTACAAAGGACCCTAGGTTGAAATTACTCCAAACCATCCCTTTAAGCAGTGCCTTTCACATTATTTATCTTATTTTCCCTGATAGGCAACATCCATGACTCACTTTGATTTATTTTTGCTTTGGTCTTTATTTTTATTGACAAAGCTATTAATAGAAAGACAAATGTATTTAGAAGGACTACTGTATCTTTTCAAATGGCTACACTGTTGTCCACATTTTCGGGGCTCAGATAGGTGTAGGGAAGCTCCAACTTCTTGTTCCGCTCCTTGATGAGATCGAGCAACTCCCTCAGATCCTTTTGAAAATCTTCAATGAGCTTGCAAGGGACCTCTTCATCATACAGATTTTCTGGGAAATGTCCCAGAGGGTACTATGGACAGGGTATCAAGATTGTAATCGTAAATAACATGTTGATAAGAAACATGTTTATAACAATGTTTAACACACTGCGTATGACAGCACACTAATATTCGGTAAGAGCCACTGCAACACTATGATTACAGTTTACTAATCTGCTTTGTAATGCAACAGTCAGGTAATGCAAACTAGACGAATGAAAGCAGTGTGAGTAAGCCACTGCCATCCAGAGTAATATGATGGCATACACAAGAACACCATTCAGATTTTTCACAGCAAAATTGAATTGCAGTTTTTTAACATGTGCCCTGATGGTGTACAAACTCATGGTCTGCAGAGTCCTTGCTCAGCAGTCTTAGGACCGCCATCCCATTCACCGTCGTGCTCACATAAGGTAAGGTCTCTGGCCTTTGTCCTTGGGAGGGGGTTTTCTGAGGGCAGTGGGGTAGTTAGGCATCCAGCCGCCAAAGTCAAACTGGAGGGAAAGAATTGGTGAAAATGTGATATATAAGCCAAATATTCATAAAGAATAACAAGAGCACATAATTAGCATTACTTAGGCCATGGAAAGTGGATATAGACAGGTTTTTCTTGTCGTCATGGGCTACTTGCTCTAGGGCAGTGGTTCTCAAACTTTTTTAGTCATGCCCCTCTTAAACACTTCTTAAGAACGATTCAGTGGAATTGGCGTTCGGTGCCGCTTTATAAAGGCAGAGCACCAACCGCTATTCACGCACTTGAAAGCCATTGTTATGGCTGTGTTCTGTTTTTCTGCTAATCTCCTGCGCCCCCCTGCAAATATGGGTTTGTGAAAGGTGTTGACATTTGAGCTCAATAGCCAATCAAATGAAAACCCTTCCCTTCATGCTGCTGAAGCTTGATTGACTGGGATTGTTTAAGCCTTGGTCCCCACCACTATGTTTGTTTCCCATTCACAGAGCCAGGACAACAGAGGGTTTTTTGAGCTCCAACACTGAATGTCACTGTAGGTTGCATAGAGATGAAACAAGACGTGCAGCAGTCTTTAACTTTAATTTCAAGAACAAACTCAAATCTTCACAAAACAGAATCTCAGGAACGGGAACAATCCAACTAAACAAGACGTTAGAACTAACAGCTGCAATAACTAAATCAGCATACTATCACCTGAAAAAAATATTGCAAGAATTATATGTTTTGTTTCCAGTCAAGTCATAAGCCCCTTTCACACAGAGATTCTGGAAAATACACGGATAAAGTGACCCGGGATTTGACCCGGGTTCGTTTGATTTTGGTTCATTCACACTGCCAGTGATTTTCCGGAATCAGAGAGTGCGTTCACACACAACCCGTAAAAATCCCGTAAAGACACGCGACATCGATGTGACATGTAATGTCTCAGCAGCGTCTATAGTTTGCTTATGAGCTGCGATTTCTCTCTGGAGAAACCACGCTTGTGCATTTTTTCCTCTGATTCGATCATAAACTAGCGCATTACAGACCGTTTCACTAGCCTGCTTTCACTTCACTTCAGCTCATCATTACGACACGGCACTGATTACGGTTTTTGTTCACACAGCGCGCGTTCCGGGACTGATCCCGGCAATGTTACTAGGTCCCCAACCCGGCATCAATCCCGGGTCGTGTTTGCGTTCACACAGAAGGCGTTCTGGCAATTTCCCGGGATCAACGCGTTGTGTGAAAGGGGCTTTAGAGAAACTTGTGCATGTTTTCATCTCCAGCAGGGTGGATTATTGTAATGGACTCCTCACTGGCCTTCCCAAAAACACCATAAGACAGTTGCAGCTCATACAGAACGCTGAGCAGAACCAGAAAATATGAACACATCACACCAGTCCTCAGGTCTTTACACTGGCTGCCAGTTACATATAGGATTGATTTTAAAGTATTATTACTGGTATATAAATCACTAAATGGCCTAGGACCTCAAGACATTGCAGATATGCTCACTGAATATAAACCCAACAGATCACTCAGATCAGTAGGATCACATCAACTTGAAATACCGAGGCTTCACTCTAAGCATGGCGAGTCTGCTTTAGCTATTATGCTGGAACAGCTTCCAGAAGAGATCAGATGTGCTCCTACAGTACTCACATTCAAATCCAGACTCAAAACACTTCTGTTTATCTGTGCATTTACTGAATGAGCTCTGTACCACTGTTCGTCCGACTGTTCGTACTGTATTTTATTTTATTTTTTTGTTCTAAACTGTTTTAATTATTCTGATTTCTTTTGATTATTTTAATTTCTTCTATGTAAAGCACTTTGAATTACAATTGTGTATGAAATGTGCTATATAAATAACTTTGCCTTGCCTTGCCTAACAACTGGATAGGACTAAACAGGGCTTAAGTACACCACAAACAGAGGAACAAATGAGACTAATTAACAAGACAAACCTAAACTAAGGACTCCAATCAAATCTGTAACCAAGGAGACAAACAGGCTGGGAATGAAGGAAGACTGAACTAATTAAAGCCGAGTGCACACTGTGCGATTTATAATAGTCCTTTACGATTGTTGCTTGTCAGACTGTACGAACATGATCCTCGCTGTAAGCCATGTCACACTGTAAGATCTCAGTTCATCAATCAATGACACGTTCGGTGACTGTGAGCTGCATTACACGCGGGATTGAAATGGTGGCTACAAGGAAATCTCTAACATTAATTTTGGTCACGGCTCGTCTTGAAAAACAAAGACAATTTGACAGTCGTCGTAGCAGAAGTCACTGCAGGACTGTCAAATCTTCTGACACTGCCAGAATTTCATCGGAGGTAAAATGTGGTCGCAATACTCATTAATCGTCTGTCGGTGAACATGTCAAACTAACGATCAAAGACTTCAGATTTTAGCCAAGGATTAGAGGAATCTTTTAGGATTTGCTAAATTTGTATCAGACGGCCATATCGTGGCCAAAATCGCAAAGTGTGCGCTCGGCTTAACACACTAGAACAGAACTATACACATGAATCAAAACACATGAACACGTGACACTGAACGTACAGCTAGAGGAATGTGTGGAGCAATTCGCTGGATTTGAGGAAAAGTGTATGAGATTAGGATCACGGACTGCAGCTTTAATGGCTTTGTGTGACTGGAATTGAATTGACTTGTACTAACTGACCTGTCCATTGTTCACAGCGGCATGTTGGGCTGATGCAGTGAAGATCACCATGGTGACAAACTTGATAAGCGCTTTCAATGTCTGAAAAGATGATGGTATTCCTGGGAAGAAGAATGAAAGGCTGTTTCTGTGCGGAACTCAGTTTAGGATGTTTATACATACGAACGCACACACATAGTTCGAATTACGGGGGTTATTGGGGGATCCGACCCCCTAGATGAGACTTGGACCCTCCCAAAAGGGACGAAAATAATAATTTGGGGGGTACTGAAAACAATGTAATAAAATATAATGTTAGCCTATCCAAAATTTTATGTATTTAAATGCAGTATTACCATCACATACCAACAATTCAGGAAATAATCTAATGAAATGCGATTTTCAAACCCTCACTCCCCATTGGGCTGTACCATTTCTCTGGTTCGTTCAGACTGTGTTCTTTGCTATGGTTCTGTGATATCACTTCACTAGCTGTCAAAATGTATGTACCTGGTGTGTCAGCGAAACATTTAGAGTAAGTGGCTGAATCAACTTTAATCTCTGCCTATAGGCTAGTTTTGACTGCCATGTATATCATCATGTGTTGTGCTTTGTGGTAAATGTTATGAGCAGCTCGTCATCTAAACAGGTTTTCAGAACGGTCTTAATTTGGTTTTTCATAGTGTTTCTCTCATTTATAGCTAGCTAGCTAAAAGTTCACGCAGCTCCTGAAGCTCTCTGTACCAAGCAAATATTGTCCGTATCTTGGTGAAACTAAGCCAAGAATGGTTGCATTAATGCAAGCAGATGTTTATTACCTGACGGACAAGGTTTTCGGATGGAAACGTGCTTAAATGTGTGTTTGAACTGCTGCAGAAGCTTTCACAGAATTTCGCATATAGATTAGTGGTTCTAGTGTGTAAGCCTATATAGAAGTTAGAGTGACGTCACAAGTCGAAATAGCTGTACCCCCCGAAGCTCACGGTATAATTCGAACACTGCGCGCACGCACACGCGCAACCACACGCACACACACACAGAAATGCAGAGTGGAGCCATAAACCAAACTACTTTTGACTATTGACCTGGTTCAATTATTTTCCATAAAACAGTGAATTACATTGGGACGGACTGATAACGGACTGATATCTGACCTGAGGAAACTCTTCCCAGGAAGCCATTGGTGAATATCTCACTGATCCAGCGCTGCAGCTCGGTGTCCTTCTGCACGTTTACATCATGTTGATAGTAGTGTGACAAAAAAGCTGCAACAAACCTGTATGCAACCACAGTCAGATGTTTTCCAGGTTTACTTATTTACAGCTTTACTTTTTTTGTAGATTTGCTTTGCATTTATTTCTTAAGCAGGAATTTATTCAAACTGACTTGCAAACACAGTACATGTACAGCATGTGCTTACTGACTAAACCCATGAACCTGTATAATTGAGACTGTATTTGTTGAAATATGAATCATAAAGTGCACCAGGATATATTAATTCAGCCCTAAAAACTGGATGTGTTATGTAACACACAGAGAGAGAGAGAGAGAAAAAAAAATAATGGCTATCAATAAATCACGACTAAACTCCACTGGTAGTCATACTTGTTGATGATTTCCCACAGTTTGATCCCGTCATCTCTGTAGTAGTAGTGTGGCACAGTCTCAAGGCCTCTCTCAGAGATGTTATCGGGGAGACAGAGGGCGCTGTAGGTCAGGGAGGCAGTCGCACGCTTCAGCAACTTTACCAGTGACTCTCCACCTACTCCTGCATACTAAGAGTGGCACATTAACAGAGAGAAGACATGACATACAGTTAGATCAAAGGCTACTGTATAAACAAAGTTCTGTCACCACAAATCCCATAATAATTTCCCCAAAATTTGAATTAAAAATTTTGTAAAAAGGTAGATTGTTAAAGAAGTCAGTCATCACAGAAAACATTAAAGAGCCATTATGTATTTTTTTTAACAATCTTACAAGATATGTTTGCAGGCACACAGGATAGTGAACTGAATTCAACAAAAAGTGTATTGAATTATAATTGAAGACTGAACCTTTAGTGCCTCTTTAACCATGCCATATGCATACCATTGTAATGGACCCATCCTCGGATATCAGCTGATTTTGGGACAGGATGTTGATCTGGAGTGTGTATCGGATATGGGGAAAGAGGAGCTACAGAAGGAAAAGTAAGAAAGAGATTTGTATTTACATTCTTTGAAGATAAAAATATATGAATATATTAATTTCTTGTCTGTGAGTGCGTGCGTTGTTGCACCTGCGTGTGTGTGTGTGTGTGTGTGTGTACCTGGACACCATTCCATTCCAGTTGTTTTTACATGAATTACAGAATGATTCCATTTTTTGAGAGAATTGTTACAGGGAGATGAATGGGTTTGAGTAAGACATTAGTGACCCTTCATGAACTTAATGTTCTGTGTAGTCTGTGTCCACAGGCTAGAGATGAGTCAGTCCTGCTCTCCAAAAGGCAAGTATTGAAGGGCAGGCTTTTTCACTAAGTAACATCTCTGAGGTAAAATAGACAGCTGTGACCACAGACTACAGCTGAAAAACTCCCCTGCCGTCAAATAGTATAGAAGTAACATACATTATTTAACTCTCTCTGTGTCTCTGTCTCTGTCTGTCTCTGTCTCTCTCTCTCTCTCTCTGCACGCTGGGAGCGTTTGGGTGTGTGTGGGGGTTCGTAAAGGGAGAGAGTGACTGTTATTTACTTTTTCCTTATTTTTCATATTTAAAATTTGGGTTATAACATTTGATTTTTAAAATTAGGTTAAGTTGAGGTTAAGTTGTTTTTGGGACGGTGTGGGGATGGCCTGTGTCTCTGTGTCTCTGTGTAATGGAATAAGGTGTGTAGGTGTGTTCCTGCGCCAGGTGTGGAGTGGAAGACGTGCTAGTCGCGGTCGAAGAGCAGATCGGCATTGAAAACATTGCTTCGGCTTCGAGGATGAACAAGGCAGTTGTGCTTTTTGTCAAGAAGGAAGAGGTAGCTAATCGTCTCATCAAGGGAATCGTGGTAAGTGGTGAT
This sequence comes from Gila robusta, assembly GCA_030770095.1. Taxonomy (NCBI): domain Eukaryota; kingdom Metazoa; phylum Chordata; class Actinopteri; order Cypriniformes; family Leuciscidae; genus Gila; species Gila robusta. Next base: position 113,654 of record JAVALU010002275.1, on the reverse strand, counting down.
TTTATTAATGTTTCACCGCTGGTTACGCCGACGACACGTATGAATATCTTGAACGTGCCCCCATTCATTCATAATGATGAGATTGAGCGGGGATTAGTTTGTTAGGGAAAGTTTGCTAGCGCAATTAAAATGGTTCCACTTCGCTGTAAAAATGCAGCATTAAAGTTGAAGCGTGAAGTAAAGGCGTACATGGTGTATGCAAACTCTGGAAGTAGGAAGTGTTTTGAGTGTGGAGATGTGGGCCATACAAGGGTGGCGTGTCCACATAAAGATCAGAAGAGTGAGAAGGCTGCAGGCCCTAGTGATGCTGTCGATGTAGCAAATAGATCTGAGACAGCAAAACAGTCTCATGAACTCTTCTCTCATGAGAAGAGTGACAGTCAAGCTCAAAGTGCTAAACAAACTGATGATGATGATGACGGCAATGAGGTTAGTGAGAAAGGTGAAAAATCTGGTTTGTCTGAACAAAATAAAAAGGCTGAAGTTAATGGAAGTGTGGATGATGAAGTGGCAGGGACATCTGGATGTGTTGAAATGTTTGAAGATAAAGAGATAAGAGATGATGATTCAATCTCTGATATTTCTGAGATAGGTTCACAGGTTTTGGATAATACGTACACATTGCAGGAAATTAATAACTTTTTGGATGCAACGTTTGGAAAAGTAATGGAAGTTAAGGATTTTTTCCCAGACATGGATAAATTCATTGGGTCAGTGTTGCTGCTGCAGAAAACGGTCAGTTACGAAGCCGTCGATACAAAAAAAAGAGATTTCGTCTGAAGAAAATGGTGGCAAGGTTAAGGAAGGATAAAACCCATGCTTTGAAAAAAGTGAAATGAAGAAATTGCACATGGTGATTTCTAAACTTTGTGTGTCATATTTGTACCTGTCCTGTCTCTTTTATTGGGTGATTTTATTGTCTCTTTTATTTCCTTTTCTTATGGGGCTTTGAAGGGTGGTCTCCTTATAAATATAAATGGAGGTAGAGATAGGACAAAACTGGCAATGGTTTCTGAGTTTTTCAAAAAGAACCAGGTGGATGTAGCTATTTTACAAGAAACCCATATTAATACTGATAATGAAAATGAATGGAGCATGTGGTGGGAAAGGAAACTCACTTTAAGTCATGGGACAAATAACAGCGCAAAATATAAATATATCAAAAAATATAAATGTCAGTTTTTTAGCTGTAGATGAGGTTATAAAAGGTAGACTTTTGTTAACTAAGATTGAGGTTGGAGGAATGGTATTTGTGTTCATGAATGTTTATGCCCCAAACAATGGGCCTGAGAGGATGGAATTTTTTATGAAAATGAGAAGGTTAATTAAAGGTTGTATCAGCGATTGTGGGTGACGTCACTTCTGTTTGTGTTTGAAGCGAGATCCCAAACAAACCAAGTTAGCTCGCCCCTCCCTCAACGAATTCCAATTCGTCAGAATCAACTCGCTCACTAGCATGCCAATTGTGAGTTAGCGCCAAACGCAACTCACACACTAAAATCCCTACAGTCTGATATTCACTCTGTTCAGCATAATGTCGCCTACATTAGCTAGAGCTACCCAATTTTAGTCGAGCTTCACTCATTTTTTTTTCAAGAAGGATATTTTCACACACAGTTTACATCCACAAAACATCAGCACTAGCAGCTACTGACCTGTACAGAAGAAACAGTGCAACCTCGGCGTCCGATTTTAAGTTCTTTACGTTCCCTCCACCTTTCAAAAGCCTTCCCGATCATTATTCGTGTCTTGGAATAAACACGATGGTTTTCCTTCGGCCTAATCATCCTCCTCCTCTTGGGGATTGACTCAGACATGTTCAATTTCTCTTGTTCGTTGATAGACGCTGGCTTCTTCTTCAGCTCCGACTTCGCGTGCAGCCGTATGTGTGTGAATATAACCTCACAACACCCAACCCCTGTCGGTGATAGGTTGGAACACTATTTATTTTGGTTTTGAGTGGTTGGTGAACCCAACTGTTTTTGTGTGCAGATCTCAGAGCCTAGGCTGCCTACAGAGACGCGTTTTTTTTTTTTGACGGCCTGCTCATGGGGCAGGCAGCTAGCGGATCGTTAGGAAGGATTAGATGAATGTGATAATTTATGTTTGGGCCTTTTATGGGCCTGAAATCGCTGATACAACCTTTAAAACAACTTTCTCTAGAATTTTAGAGAGAAAACGTCAATTTGAAATAGGACGAAAGTTAGCCAACCATGTGAGTCCAAACTTGTTTTTTTAAGATGAGGCCGCACTGTGGCAAGTTTAAAGTAGAAAGGTACAGTCCCGGTATGGAGACATTTATTGATTACAGACAACAGATCAAAGCCAACAGTCTCAATAACTTGCCCAAGGAAACGTGATGGAATGACATCATTGGGACACATAGTGGGTTTCAGACGAGACATGGTCTCGATCAGAGTATTCAGGTTAACAGACTCAAAGACAGACCAAGTGGAAGAGGAGAATGGAACATCAGACAGTTTATACGCCGAAATATGCATTGTAGATGTAATTTTGGAGATCTTGAACTAAGAACTAACACTTCCGGTGAGAGAGGACGCGGGCGCAGCTGGCTGCCGCTTCTCTGCCGTGTGTGTTTTAAATCATTAAATTTAGTAAATGTTTAATTTATTTTTACTACTCTTATTTTATGCTACGTTACGTTGCAGTTTTTAGAAATAGGCTGCTGGCTGCTTTTAATCTTTCCGGCGTCCTCATTGCTTCCCTACTGTTTTGCTGTGGCTGGTTCGACACTTGTTCCCACCTGTTCGCACCCTCCTATTGATCTGAGGTTGAGGAGTGCGTGGATCTGCTGCCGTTTTGGTGTTGCTGTTTCTCTCGTGAGTTGCCGTATCATATCTGGAACTCGGGATTTGTCAAGGATTCTACTGGAATAGATACCGGTATGCTGGTTCCACTCGCAACACTCATTACTTTGGTCTACACGATCGGACTCATTGAAATACAGGAACTTAAACTGTGGAACGCCATTATGATAAGGTACTCATTCTCTGAACTTTTATAATTGGATTTTCAATTACCTCTCAGTGATTGTACTCAAAATGCCCTGAGAGCATCTCAACTGTTGCGTCGGCCAAAATATGTACATCGCGGCTCTCGTATGGGCTTATATGACCTGCCGGCTTGTATAAATATGCTTTGCTCCGATTCTCGGAGATTTGGACATCTAAGGTCCCGTGGCATTTGTATGTCTAATCTATCCTATCCACGTATGTCCTCAGAGAACAAGCGTGTTAAGAATGCAATCTCTAAAATTAGACTTGCGCAATTAAATGTGCGATCTATGAATAAGAAAGCAACACTTATTTATGATACAATCCTGGATGGAAAACTTGACTTTCTTTGTCTCACCGAGACATGGCATCACCCAAATGACTTTTATAACTTGAACCTGGCCTTGCCACCTGGATATACATATATTGACAAACCTAGACTTACCGGTAAAGGTGGTGGTCTTGCAATTTTATATAAATCTGAACTGCCTGTTGCTCTAATCACTACACCTGAAATGTCTTCCTTTGAGTGCTTGGTGGTGAAAATCAATGGCAACTCTCCTGTACTTATCATACTTATTTATCGTCCTCCTAAGGTAAATTCAGTCTTTTTTCTGAACTTGCTGAATTACTGACTTTGACTTCGAATTGTTCAGATATTTTGCTAATAGGTGACATAAATATACATGTTGATAACTCAGATTCTTCTCAAACAGCTAATCTTATGCATGCATGCATGGCATGCGGTTTGTGTTTGGAGCTCCGTCGAATTGATTAATAAATCCTTGATTTTCTTCTTTACCACTCTTTTATAAACAAGCAATTTCTGTTTTTACAGCATGTGAACTCATCTTCGATACTATTCCTTATAAAAAAACAATCGTATTGCTTTGATATCGCTACTTAGATCCAACTCTCCGAATCTCTGTTACTAGCCTTTAGCCCGCTAGCATTGCACGCGTGGCCTCTCGCCTATCGATCGTCTCCTTTACACCCGTTTCACTGAAAGGATACGGGTTATATCCAGGATTTCAGTCCTAAATTAGTAGTGATGTTGGTAGTATCACTACTAATTTACTGTTCATCTGTTATAATGGCGAATATATCGGATGTGTGTCTAACGTTACCTCTGAGTGCAGATGAGGACACATTCGAGCTGCATTCGGTGCAGTTGGAGCTGGAGTCCGTGGAGAAGCAGATCCGTGGTCTGCTAGAGAGGCAAGCCGAGCTGCGAGATCGGCGATCAGCGCTTGAAACATCACGCGCCGTTGCTCACAAGTCAGTGGTTAGTAACTTTTTGACTCCGACCTCGTCTACTCCGTGTGCTTCTCTGCACAGGACGCAAGCACCCAGGACGCGATCATCCCTAGCTTCATTCACTCTGGCACCGACACAACACCATGGACCCTGGGTGATCCCTCAGCGGAAGACACGAGCCAGGACCAGACCAAGAACCTCTCCACCCCTCCCGGTCTTCGAGATCTCCACCCGGAACCGCTTCTCCCCTCTTCGTCAGTCGGAACGCGACGACGCCGTGATCATCGGCAGTTCCATCGTCCGTCATGTCCGTGCTACCTCATGTAAGGGTAAGGTGCGCACTCACTGTTTTCCTGGTGCTCGTGTTCTAGATGTCGCTGCACAGGTTCCTGAGATCCTGAATGGTGACAAGCGTGTCGGAGCTGTTGTGCTGCACGCGGGAGTGAACGACATCAGGCTGCGGCAGACGGAGGTTTTGAAGAAGGACTACAGGAGCCTGATCGAGACGGTACGCAGCACATCGCCTGAAGCAACGATCATCGTGTCTGGACCACTTCCCACGTACCGACAAGGACAGGAAAGGTTCAGTAGATTATTTGCACTAAATAAATGGTTAATGTCATTGTGTAATGAACAGAAACTGCTCTTTGTAAATAATTGGAATCTGTTCTGGGAGCGACCTAGGCTCTACCGTGCTGATGGCCTGCACCCCAGCAGAATTGGAGCGGCTGTTCTGTCGGACAACATCTCCAAGACGTTACACACCATCTGACTAGTAAGTCAAAGTCCAAATCACAATCTTTGCTGTCCCAACTTAATTGATATAAGTAGTGTAGAACATTATATAGAAACTGTGTCTATTCCTCGTTTAGTGAGGCCAAACAATAAATCTACTGTAGGATCTAGGAAAAATCTTATTGTAATTAAACCAGAAAATCTCAATATCAGTGAACAAAAACAATTTCTAAAGCTAGGTCTTCTAAACATTAGATCGCTCACATCTAAGGCGGTTATTGTAAATGAAATGGTCACAGATAATAGTTTCGATGTATTTTGCCTTACTGAAACCTGGCTTAAACCAAATGATTATTTCGGTCTAAATGAGTCCACTCCACCAGGATACTGTTATAAGCATGAGCCCCGTCTGATCGGTCGTGGCGGCGGTGTTGCAACAATCTATAGAGATATTCTAAATGTTACTCAGAAAACAGGTCACAGGTTTAATTCATTTGAAGTACTTGTGCTAAATGTTACGCTCTTAGATGTAAGAAAGAAATCCCTATTATCTCTAGCCTTGGCTACTGTATATATCCTAAAAGAGTTTGCAGACTTTCTCTCAGATCTATTGGTCAATGTCGATAAAGCAATAATTGTTGGAGATTTTAACCCTCTGGGGTCTGAGGTGTTTTCTGGGTCCTGGAGGTGTTCTGACATGCTCTGACATTTGTGCTTTTTTCAGTTATTTATAAACATGTTAATGGCAAAGGTGTAAATTCACTCTATATAGCCCAAACGGGGCTACCGTAATATGTGAGCAACATGTATGTACAAGTTTGTATTTTTAAGAGAATATTGTTTATGCATGGATATTGAAAAATAAGGCACAAAATAATTGAAATAAGGCCACAAAACACATACTAAATATGTGTCCACAAGACTTTTGACTAATAGATGTTGTGGCCTAGAGTTTTGGCTTCAAAATGATCTGAAAATCATCCTGCCTAATCATTCACATAAAACAATACATTGATTTAAATTTTGTAAAACACTTTTTGTTTGGAAAGGCAATATGCGAGGGGGCGTAAATAATGCTAATTCACACCTGAGAAGACAATGGCCTGTATAATGAGCCTGCATAATGAGCCTTTCACACAGACACACAGGTGTGTCACTGGATACCAAAGACAAACACTATATACATACATACACACACACACACACACACACACACATATATATATATATACATACACTGCCCTTCAAAAGTTTGGGGTCGGTAAGATTTTTAATGTTTTTAAAAGAAGTCACTTATGCTGACCAATGCTGTATTTATTTGATTAAAAATACAAAACAAACCCAGTAATATTGTGAAATATTATTTCAATGTAAAACAGCTGTTTTCAATGTGAATATATAGTAAAGTGTAATTTATTCCTGTGATCAAAGCTGAATTTTCAGCATCATTACTCCAGTCTTCAGTGTCACATGATCCTTCAGAAATCATTCTAATATGATGATTTGATGCTCAAGAAACATTTCTCATTATTGTCAATGTTGAAAACAGTTATTTACATTTTTATTTCAGGATTCTTTGATAAATAGAAATGTTTTTCTGAACATGAACAGAAAGTTAAAAACAACAGGATTTATCTGAAATAAAATCTTTTGTAACATTAAACACTACCGTTCAAGACTTTGGGGTCAGTAAGTATTTTTATTTAATTTTTTGGGGGAAATAAATAAAATAAATCAATACTTTTATTCATCAAGGAGGAATTAAATTGATCAAAAGTGACAGTAAAGACATTTATAATGTTATAAAAGATTCTATTTTAAATAAATGCTGTTGTTTTTAACTTTCTGTTCATCAAAGAATCCTAAAACAAATGGTACACAACTGTTTTCAACATTGATCATAATCATAAATATTTCTTGAGCATCAAATCATCATATTAGAATGATTTCTGAAGGATCATGTGACACTGAAGACTGGAGTAATGATGCTGAAAATTCAGCTTTGATCACAGGAATAAATAATATATTAAAATCGAAAACAGTTATCCTTATGTAAGTACCCTTACATTGGAACAAATACTATAATAACATCTTAGTTGATGAGTTTATTTTTGACCGAACATACTATATATTTACATATGAGCAGAAACTGGCTAACAAAAGCTTATTTGATGTCTATTTTAGAATTAAAACGTTATAATCTATCCAAAAACTATGAAATGTTGTCTTTCATATTTCATCTGTAACATAAACAACAGCGCCCATATGTGCCCTTAATTCATTCACACACAGAAACGTGATTAAAATTTAAACAGTATTTTTGCGTTTACAGACACTATTCCATATCGTGATTAGAACAAAGCACAAGAATAAAAAAAACTTACTCACAATTCTCGGCTAGATCCGTCGCTCCTCGAAATGAAAATAAACCAGCACATGTTCTGAGGTAAATGTCCCAGGATTATTCCTCACACAGCCTCGCAAGACGAAATAGTACATTAATCTGATGATTACATTTGTTGTGTTATCGCGTTTATGAGGGGCGTTGACACGTTTGCATGTGTTGCTTCAGATCATTTGCGTTTGAATACCGCGCACTCTCCGTGGTCGTGTCACATTAGCAGAATAATGAGATCGGCTGACACCTCTCTCTTTTTTTATAGATTACATAAACAGAGAATATTTATTTTAGTTTTGAATTAGATATTTTAAAAGTACAAACTTAAATGATTATAAAAATATATTGCTCATGCCTGGGTGAATAGTATTCGCTGAGCTTTGTTTAAGTTTAGAGACGTGCTCCAGAAAAAAAGTTAACGGAGACAGAGAGGCAGAAAGCACACCCTGTTTATTTTCTTTATTTTACAAAAGCACAATGTTTTATTTTGATTGTAAGTGGACACATACAAAAGTACACATTCAACAGTTTATTTTTTTATATTTCTTAAGTCTGTATGACCAAAAATGACAGAGTATTTTAAGTCTATTTTGCTGCTATGTGAAAAAAAATCGAGCAAAACGCGCCGGCGCGTTTGCCGACCCCAGAGGGTTAATCATTCTTTATCAACTTGTCAGGTTCCTTCGGCCCTTAAGTTAGCTGCCATCACACCAGTCCTTAAAAAGACTGGTTGTGATGTTGAGGAATTGTCTAACTATAGGCCTATTGCCCATCTACCTTTTCTGGCTAAGGTCCTGGAACGAGTTGTAGTTGGCCAGCTACAGCAATACCTGTCCATGAACAATCTCCTAGAACCGTTTCAGTCTGGATTTAGATCAGGTCATAGTACTGAAACTGCTCTTGTCCGGGTCACAAATGATCTTCTCATTTCTGCTGATATGGGTGCCTGTAGTGTTTTAGTATTGCTAGACATCACTGCTGCTTGTGACACTATATCTCATGCTGTCCTTCTTGACAGACTGTCTGTATGGTTAGGAATCTCTGGTACTGCATTTGAATGGTTTACATCCTATCTCACAAATCGATTCCAGTTTGTGTCTTTGGGGAAAAACAAATCTATACCAACACTAGTTCAGCAGGGTGTCCCACAAGGGTCTGTGCTTGGTCCCATCTTATTTTGTATTTATATGTTGCCTGTAGGTGACATTATTCGTAGGTTTGGATTAGGGTTTCATTGTTATACTGACTATACGCAGATCTATATCAGCATGCACCCTAATCCAAACCTTGCAGTTACAGCTCTTACCACCTGGGGCCTGTTTCAATAAGGAGGTTCAACCAACTCTGAGTTGACTTACCCTGAGATGGGAAACTCTGAGTTTTCGGTTTCAGAACAGCTGAAATGAGTAAGTTCAATCAACTCTAAGTTGACTGACTCTGAGTTAAGCGCGTGCACCACAACTATAAAAAGCCATTATCAATGGAGCGCAGATATTATGAGTCACCATGGTAACAGCGCCAGACAAATAGAGGTCTGCATATTTCTCACCAGCAGTACGCAAACATTTTTTTTTTTAAGCAACAGGGCAGCAGCGGCGATCGAGAGAGTTAGTTTGGGAGAAAATAGTTGCTCGAGTCAATGCATAAGTTTACATTTTAATTACTGTTATACAGTGTTGGGTGTCATTACCAAGTAATCTAAATACTGTAATTTAATTAAAGGGATTACTCTTAATTCTTCTGTAAAATAAACTAAAATATGATGTCATTGCATTAAATACTGCATAGACTATAGAACAATTCTGTATAAAACAATAGTGGATTTAACATAACATTTTTAAAAGGTATATTTTTAATGTAACCTTCTCTCTCTACACACTTTGGTCAATTCAAGAATAATTCATGCAATTGTTAATTTGAAAGCATTAAAAGTGCAGTTTATTGTCTCTTTTTGTATTGTTCAAGTGGTTGAGGTTGATATGGGATTTATAAAGTAATTAGTAATAAGTAGACCAATACTTTCTAGAGATAGTAATTATTACATTAATCTAATTACACTGTTGAAGATGTCATTTGTAGTTAGTAATTAATAACTATTTTAGAGTAACTTACCCAACTGTTATAATATCAGAGGTGAAACTGGAAGAACAGTATGTTATTCAACCTAATTTTAATTTTCATGTAGGTGCAATCCTGCAAGCATTAAAAGAACATGGCAGCAGCTGAAAATGAAATATAAAAACATAATTTAATCAGGTAAGGCTTGAGCATATCATGGATTTAGGCTACCTGACTTTACAAACATTTGACATATTAAATAACTAAATGGAATCCAGTGTCTTGTAGTGCAGCAGCATTTTTGACATAGGTCTAATTAACACAATTAAATGTTCATTCTCATTTGACTTCTACTCAGCCAACAGAAAGAAGGAAGAGGCTCGCAAAGATGGAGATGAAGATGCAGAGGAGATGGAGATGGAGATGCAGAGGAGATGGAGATGCAGAGGAGATGGAGAGGAGATGGAGATGGCCCTGAGCCTGAATGATGGAAGGCCAATGGCTGAGGGAATTCCTGGAGGGACTTCATCAGAGCCAGTCACTCCCGAAGAATTAAGTGCCTTCATAAAATGTAAGAAGTCTACATATGTGTTATTTTTTATAGGCTGTTTTTGATATTTCCATATATTTTACTTTGGGTTGGTTTTTTTGTTGCTCCCAACAGATTCTGATGGTAATATCTGTCTTTTGGAGCCTCCTGTCCCAACAGAACCCCAGACAGTTGTAAGTAGCCTATACTCAATACACCAGAAATTATGACAAATCGTATTATAAAATGTGCTTAACCAAATGCTCATCTTCACAGGACGATGGGGATGAAGAAACAGTTTCTGCTGCCTCAGAGAGGCCTACAGAGGAAATGTTAATATTATGTGTCTACACATCAAACAATCTACACATTCACATTTCTTCACATTATTTATGTGGAGTAGCCTATAGAATCTAAGTTTATATCTAAGTATAAACGGATATTCTTATCTCCCCCCTTATCAACTGCTGGGTTCATTGTTTGGTCAAGTTTTTCTGTAAGGGATCCACTGAAGGCAAGTTGTAGAGAGAACCCAAGTGCAATTTATTACAAACAAAAGCAAACATAAAACAAAAACATAGCGTGGCATGAACTTAAAAACAAGGACATGAACAGAGCTTACCAAACAGTGGTACAGTGGAACAAAACTTGACCAAGACACATGGCAAACATGAGAGCTTAAATATACAGACTAATGACAAGACGAGGGACACCTGTGAACAATGAGCAGACAATTAACCAATGACAAGACACATGGCAGGATCACATGACAAACAGGGAATCACATGACAGACATGGAACATGACATGAACAAACCAAAACGTGACAGACAAGACCAAATCTTGACACCGATATATAATAACAAAAACCACTGGATTTACCAGATAATATGGTAATATTCATGAGAATATAGTAATTTACCAGAGAATAGCTAAATGGTTTAGCTCCCCAGTACTTGAGCAAGCTCTTAACGCATTATAGTCCTTCATGTCTATTGCGATCTCAAAATTCTGGCCAGTTGATAATACCTAGAATATCAAAATTGACTGCTGGCGGTAGATCCTTTTCCTATTTAGCACCAAAACTTTGGAACAATCTTCCTAACATTGTCCGGGAAGCAGACACAGTCTGTCAGTTCAAATCTAGACTAAAAACACATCTCTTTGGCTTAGCATACACATAACACATTATAGACTTCTATCATTCAATGTTAGACTGCAAAGTTTAGATCAGCCGGAACCGGGAACACTTCCCATAAATCCTGACGTACTTGGTACATTATAAGAGGGATGGCGTCTACGCTAATATTAGTCTCTCTGTTCATCCCGAGGTTGCCGGATCCAGGCCGTATCCGGATCTGACGAAGGACCTGCGCCTGGACACGGCGACAATGCATCCTGAAGTGCTAGCCTCATCAGCCCTGTGAAGGCCTCATGGACACCTCAACAAACTCGTCTCCATACCGACATGATGACTCTGACCCCAACCAGATGGAACTGGATAAAGATTGTGTTCCAATCTGACTTCTGACCTATAATGCTGCCTAAATCATAATCATACACTGTTTGTTCGTTGGCCAGAGGAGAACTGGCCCCCTGACTGAGCCTGGGTTCTCCCATGGTTTCTGTCACTGATGGAGTTTTGTTTCCTTCACTATCTCCTTTTTCGCCTTTCTCCGCCTTTGTCGCCATTGGCTTTTGCCTTGCTTAGTTGGGGACCTTTAATTTTAGATTTAACAATATTAATACAACATTATTTTCCTGTTATCTCTGTAAAGCTCCTTTGAAACAATCTGTATTGTAAAAAGCGCTATATAAATAAAGGTGACTTGACCTGACTAAGAATAACATTGTAAAACTGGGACACCTGTTGGATAATAATGAAGATCAACAGAGACCCTCAGAAATGTGACAGGATTACGGTCACTAAGACTTAAAACAAAACTGATGGAGTACATTTTTTATGAAATACCAAGCAGCTACTGTCACGGTTATAGAGAGAAGCAGACAGGTGAGTAGTAATGTAAACAGTGTTTATTTAACAGAGGCACAGATGTGAACTGCAGTGATGATCGGTGAGTAGATATTTGAAGAATCAGAACCGGATGTGGAACTTAGCTCGATGGTTAACTGGAATCTCTGTTATAGATGCGGGCTGGATACAGCATGCAGATGACAGATGGCGGATGAAGAAGCAGCAGGAGATGACGGTCGGAGAAGACGAACGGGATCTTCGCGGTAAGTATACAGGTAAGGATTGTAGAGTGTCTGTGTGGTAACGTAAGGATGAGACCAGACGAGGAAGTGAAGGGGAAGTGTCTCTTTATAGTGAGGGATTATTGATGATGTGCAGGTGCGGTGAATCAGAAGTCCAGGGAGAGTGAATGAGAGGGCGGAGCGTGCTGATCTGGTGACTCCGTTACAGCTACAGAGAGATCATCGCAAAGAAGGAAAACGATGAGAAAGGATTCCTAAAGATAAAAATAGCTCCCGCAAGTAAAGAAGATCTGGAAGCTTGTTCAATCTTGTCTTTTGAGGTTCCTCATGTAGGGTATGGACCAATCAGACACACACTAATTATTCATTATATACAAAGGTTTATGAAACTCCAAAACTAACAGCCCAAATGAACGAACACAAGGGCAGAAACAGTGTCATGTTACGGGCTGATAAGGAGATTTTACAACCTCCACAGGAATGTGGCCACGTGCACAAGAGAGAGACAATGGGGAAGACAGAAACCCTCTTTAAAACAGACTTTGCTGCATTAATCAGACTAACTGATCTATAAATGAACATGCATAAAACTGTGAAAGAAACCGTGTAAATGGTTTACTGTCTCGTGTACTATTATGTATATATTATGGTATGTACCTTGGTATACAACCAACTAACGATCAATGTAACCTCACCTGTATCATGCCATCAAGAATTCGACCACCATTGAACAGTTCCGCCAGATAAACCTGCTGAACATTGAAGGCAAGATCTTTTTCAGTGTATTGGCACAACGACTGACAGTATTTAAAACAAAACCACTTCATTGACATGTCAATTCAAAAGGCTGGCATCGCAGGCTTTTCGGGATGTCTGGAACATAACAGCATTATATGGCATCAAATCCAGACTGCAAAGAAAGAAGGGAAAGATCTTCATGTCTTGTTCCTTGATCTGGCCAATGCCTATGGTTCAGTTCCTCATCCAGTTCTGTGGGCTGCCTTTGATTTCTTCCAGGTTCCGACTACAATCACAAATCTAGTGAAACACTACTTCCAGGATCTACAGTTTTGCCTTACAACGTCAGGCTTCACCACAAATTGGCAACCGTTGGAAGTAGGTATCATGGCGGGATGTACCATCTCCCCATTGGCCTTCACAATGGCAATGGAGTTTATTATTAGAGCCTCGAAATGGGTCGTGGGAGGAGAACGACTACAAAGTAATCAGAGGTTACCACCAATTCGAGCCAATATGGACGATCTAACAACACTCACAACAACTGTCCCCTGCACCAAAAGATTGCTGGAGAAACTTCATCAAAATATAACATGGGCGTGGATGAAGTTAAAGCCCAATAAGTGCAGAAGCATCTCCATCATGAAAGGCCAAGTTACAGACCAAAGATTTCATGTTGGTGGAACACCTGTCCCAACGATCTCAGAAATGCCAGTAAAGAGCTTGGGGAGATGGTATGATGCGAAGCTCAAAGACACCGAGCAGTTTGAACAACTAAAAAATTATACTAGCATGTACATGGAGCGCATCAATAAGACCTTGTTGCCAGGAAAACTCAAGGTATGGTGTTTTCAGTTTGGAATACTCCCAAGACTCTTGTGGCCGTTAACCGTATATGAGATCTCCATCACCAAGGTTGAAAAGTTGGAACGGCTAGTAAGCACTCAGCTGAAGCAGTGGCTTGGAATTCCACGTTGTTTAAGTTCTGTTGGACTTTATGGACATGGCAAGTTGGAATTACCAATCACAGGGCTCGTTGAAGAGTTCAAATGCACCAAAGCAAGGCTCGTCATGACCTTATCTGAATCTGAGGATGCAGTCATTCGAACAGCAGCCCCCCGGGTGGTAGCAGGAAGAAAATGGACTCCATCAGAAGCTGTTCAGAGTGCAAAGTCTGCGCTTCATTTCAGAGATGTGGTTGGACAAGTACAGCATGAAAGGGCAGGTTTCGGACTCATCCCCAAAACTCCTCTGTGGCATAAAGCAACATCAGTGCAGAAGAGACAGCTAGTGGTAGGTTAGGAGACAGGAGGATGGAGAATGACATGCTAAAGCCGTACCAATGGCCAAGCAAGGGAGATGGACCAACTGGGAGGGCCTGGAGAAAAAAAAACTCAGCTGGCGTGACATCTGGCAAATGGAGGGAGCTCGGCTGAGTTTTGTCATCAGGGCCACATACGACCTGCTACCCTCCCCCCAAAATCTGAAAGTGTGGTATGGAGAAGATTCTGCCTGTTCCCTGTGTCAAGTACCTGCATCCCTAAGGCACATTCTATCGGGGTGTACTACAAGTCTCACACAAGGGCGCTATACTTGGCTGCATAACCAAGTACTCAGAAAACTGGCATCAATAATGGAACTGAAGCGAACCACCACAAACAATCTCCCACAAACATCGGCAGTACAGGTCAACTTAACAAATTTCGTACCAGCTGGCCAAAATCAGAAACAGAGTACAGCACCTAAGGATACAAGCATCCTGCAGTCAGCGCGGGATTGGAAGTTGGAAGTGGACCTTGATAAGAAGCTTGTATTTCCCCCAGAAATAATGGCTACAACACTCCGACCAGACATGGTCCTGTGGTCTCCAACAACAAAACTAGTATATGTTGTGGAATTAACAGTACCATGGGAAGAGGGAGTTGAAGAGGCTTATGAGAGGAAAAAGAATAAATATTCCGACCTAGCAGCTGAAGCATCCCAGAATGGCTGGAAGACCAGTATCTTCCCAGTAGAGGTAGGATGCAGGGGATTTGTTGCTACATCTACCATCAGTTTGCTGAGAAAGATAGGGGTGAAGGGTCGCTGTCTCCAACAGGCCATCAAGTCCATGTCAAGTGCTGCCGAGAAAAGCAGTAACTGGCTCTGGATCAAGCGTAAGGACTCCAACTGGGCAGAAAGGTAGACACAGATGGTATGCGGTCAGGCTTAGGCCCGATTCAGGGAGAAGGACGCCCCTGCCATGCAGAGCCCATCAGGGATATGGAGGGTATGGCATGGAGGGGGGTGTACCTGGGACGCTGGGTACACTGTTGAGCCTTATGGAGACGTTGTGGGCTTCAATCAACGAAACGTCGATGAAGCAGGAGGCCCACCTGATGACTCCAATGACATACCTTATCCTCCTTTTTCCCCACTCCACACCGACTGCTACTGTCACGAGTTTCCTACTAAAGGGATTGAAACATCTAGTCCTATTAGCTTTACTCCTACCTAATTAATCCTCATTTAATGACTCACACTTTGATGTACATCACCTTCTTCTAGAATGCAGTGTGGATGTGTTATATCTATCGGAGCATTAATGAAGGTATAACCATGCTTGGGACAAAGACTCGTAAATTAACTAGAGCAACCTTCCCACTCGGACATTTCACCTTGCTTATTGGTCCAGTCAACCCTTAAGTGTTGGATCTTTCTCAGGCTTTATTAGAGACAGTACACATGTGACCGCGCTATCTTAGTTCTTTCATCCAGCCGCAACACTGTTTCTGGTGATACTGGGGAACCCCCTCCCCCTCCACGGGGGCCCCAGGGCTCAGCAGGCCTTGATCCAACCAGATATGGGCTCATGCAGGAGAGAGAAGACTCTCTCACAAAGAACCAAGGACAATCTCAGGAGTTTTGGAACAAAGACTCCAACCAACAACGACTCCAATCACCCACTCTTCCGACTTCCTCACTTCTCCTGGGAGCTTGGCGTGGCCTCAACAGGGCCCCAGGCCCTGACCAAACCAGCCATGCGTTCCTGGAGAAAGAGAACTCTCAACCAACTTCCACTTGACACTGCCGGAACCATCAACGACTTCAATTTTCAACAACTTCAAGAATTGTTCCCACTACAAATGCAAGTATTCAATTCAATGAAATGTGAAAATGAAATTCTGATGGTTCTTCTCATAGTCCCTCTTCCGGTTTCCAATTTCATCCTATCACTAACCTATTTCTGTATTTCTGTATATATGTGTGTTTAGTTTATTTATGTTTATGATTTAGTTAATAAAACTTATGCACTTTATGTATTTGGTTCTGATTTGCTTGCAATACGAAGTCCCTTTACGGTTTTTGATCTTGCTACATGCTCAAAACGCTGTACATGCTAAGAAATAATTATTCTGTGGCCAGGGAAGATACCCTTTTCTTAGAATAAATTAATAATCAAAAGAGTTCGTTGGACGAACTGATTAATTGATTGTAATATTATTTAGCCATGTCAAGTTAATCCAATTAACTGACCCAAATATTCATAATTAATCATAAGGTATTATTGATTATTAATATTTCATATAGCTAAGTTCCTTACAATCAAATATAACTTTTTGAGTCTAGGCCATATATCACATCACAGTGAAGGTAATACATCAGGAATCACTCAGGAGAGTAAAAGCCTCTGGGTGGCCAGGACTGTTGACACCAGAGTTCCTCGTGACGGACAGATGGAGAGCACTGTATAAACCTCCAGTGGAGAAGCGAACAGCTGATCTACAGTCAGTGGAGGATTATTCACAGGGCAATAGACAGACATGTGGACCCCACTTCTATCCAGCAGTGGGTGGGGAATGTAGGTTTTGTGGTGAAGAGGAGGATTTGGAACATTTATTTTTAAGATGTGCAAGACTACAAAGTATTTTAAACTTCTTAAGGAATGGTTCAGGGAATTTAGCAAGAATTTTTCGGATAAAGTGTTCATTGGAGGGTTAAAGTATGAATTTGTGATGAGGACGAAAGTGTGTTTATTAAGTTAAGAGAGCAGCCAGAAAAATGGAGCGAAACTGGAAGAAAACAAAACTAGAGGTATTTTGGATTTCATGGAAGGAGAGCTCGATTGCTTACAGAGAGGCTTTAAAAGCTGCTAGATCTGCTTATTTTTCAACCCTATTAGAAGAAAATAAACATAATCCTAGGTATTTATTTGAAAAAGTGGCTAAACTAACGAAAAAGAAAGCTTCAAGCCCAGAAGTTTCCAAGAAACACAGCAGTAATGACTTTATGAACTTCTTCACTTATAAGATTGATAATATTAGGGACAAAATTATAACTATGCAACCGTCTACTACAGGATCACATCAGACAGTGCAGTGTAGTCTCCCTGAGGAAAAATTTGATTCATTTGTTGCTATAGAAAAGGAAGAATTTTGCAAACTCGTTAATTCATCTAGATCAACAACATGTATGTTAGACCCTATACTGACTAAGCTACTGAAAGAGATGCTTCCAGATGTCATAGATCCTCTTCTTAATATCATTAATTTGTCTTTGTTTCTAGGATACGTACCAAAAACCTTTGAGCTGGCTATGATTAAACCACTTGTTAAAAAACGCAACTTGATCCTATAGAATTAGTCAATTACAGGCTGATCTCAAATCTACCTTTTCTGTCAAAGATATTAGAAAAAGCAATATCCTCACAACTGTGTTCCTTTCTCGAAAGAAATTATATCTGCGAGGATTTTCAGTCCGGATTTAGACCGTATCATAGTACTGAGACAGCTCTCATTAGAGTCACAAATGATTTGCTCTTATCATCCGATCATGGTTGTATCTCTCTATTAATGCTACTTGATCTTAGTGCTGCATTTGACACCATTGACCACAACATTCTTTTATAAAGACTAGAAAACTATGTTGGCATTAGTGGAATTGCACTAGCTTGGTTTAAATCATACTTATCTGAACGTTATCAGTTTGTAGCAGTAAATGAAGAGATGTCTTATCGATCACAAGTTCAGTATGGCGTAGCACATGGCTCAGTACTAGGACCACTGCTGTTCACTCTGTACATGCTACCCTTAGGAGATATCTGTCACAGTCTTCGTCTGCACCTGTCTGTCTTCGTCTGCACTACACTACCAGTATCCTCCTTGTCTCCACACCTGAACTCACTCCCTCAATTAAGCTAACATGGAATTAGCTTTCACTGTTATGTTGATGATACTCAGCTGTATATTTCTTCAAAACCTAACGAAACTTACCAATTTACAAAATTAACGGAATGCATAGTTGATATAAAAAATTGGATGACTAGTAATTTCCTACTACTAAATTCAGAAAAAAAACAGAGATTCTTATTATTTGACAAAAAACTTCCACACGTAATAACCTAGAATACTGTCTAACACACGGCCTCTCGGCCCATAGTTCCAAAGTCACAATAGCATGACAGATGCTCTTTTTTTCATTCCATGATATATATACAATGCCAATCTCCATGCATGCTTCGACTCACAAACCTGTGACACATCAAAACAAACATCACCCACAAGTGTGAGATCACTCAAATATTTCTTACGCAGATCCGTGTACAAAGAACAATCATACAAGAAATGTTTCTCATCTTCAATCACAGAGGTATTAGTTAATTTACAATAACTACAGATTCTCTCTGTCATAGGTATATTGTTCCATCTACCCGTTTCTATAGCTAAACAGTGCCCTGAGCATCTGAACAATAACAGAGATCGTACCAACTGTATGTTATGTACAGATGCAATGTAGCTCTCCTGTACCACCATTGACTTGCATTGTGAATATATATTCAAGTTCTTATTATCTAGAACTGATGTGTACCATGCATTTTGTGCTCTTTCTCTCAATCGTTGATTCAGAATAGATGTGAATATTCTTATATCACCTACACTTTGAGCCTCCCAAGCACTAGAGAAACCATTGAGATACAATAGAACTCAAATGCAGGAAGCCCAAGATTTTCTACCTACTTCATCTAACTGAAAAAGCATATTATAACATTTTCTTGGATACCGGTAATTAGACATGGACACTAATTTTATCCAGTACATGATGCACCTTTTCATATAAGTAGTAGACAATGCAAATCTACCTAGGTCGCCCAGAACAGCCACATTGCTCACACCCGTACTGATACATAGGAGTCTTTTACAGAAGGATATCTGAACATTCTCAATACACTCCACTGGTTCAAAGCCCCATATCTCAGATCCATAATACAATATGGGTGCAACCATGTGGTCGAACAAATACAGCGCTTGGTTACAGCTAATTTTATGCTTACGAACAAACCTTAATAAAGAGCATTGCCTTCTTTCCTTGGTTTGCTAAGTGTTGTCGAGTTTTCCACCATGACTAACACTTGATGGCTGCTCTGTCAAGTCCTCGTCGTCAGTTAGGAACCTGGGTGCTCTTTGATACCAATCTTTCATTTGAAAGTCTCGTGTCTAGTATCTGTAAAACCGCATTTTTCCATCTTAAAAATATATCTAAATTACGTCATATGCTCTCATTGACAGAAGCGGAACAACTAATTCATGCATTTATGACCTCAAGGCTAGATTATTGTAATGCTCTACTGGGTGGTTGCCCTGCACGCTTAACAAACAAACTACAGCTAGTTCAAAACGCAGCCGCTAGAGTTCTTACCAGAACCAGGAAGTATGACCATATTAGCCCGGTTCTGTCAACACTGCATTGGCTGCCTATTAAACATCGTATACATTTTAAAATATTGCTGATTACTTAAAAAGCACTAAATGGTGTAGCTCCCCAGTACTTGAGCGAGCTCTTAACGCATTATAGACCTTCACGTCTATTGCGATCTCAAAATTCCGGCCAGTTGATAATACCTAGAATATCAAAATCGACTGCTGGCGGTAGATCCTTTTCCTGTTTAGCACCACAACTTTGGAACAGTCTTCCTAACATTGTCCGGGAAGCAGACACAGTCTGTCAGTTCAAAGCTAGACTAAAAACACATCTCTTTGACCTAGCATACACATAACACATTATAGACTTCTATAATTCAATATTAGGCTGCATAGATTAGGTCAGCCGGAACTGGGAACACCTCCCTTAAATCCTGATGTACTCATTACATCATAAGAAGAATGGCATCTACGCTAATTTTAGTGTCTTTGTATATCCCGAGGCTTTCCCGCAGCCTAACCCTAACCCTAACCCTAACCCTCCAGGTCGTTTCCAGATCTGATGAAGGACCTTCGCCTGGACCCGATGACAATGCCGTGCTGAAGTGCCAACTAGCCTCTCCCTACGGAGGATCCCTATACCACTCTACAGATAAAGCATTATGGAATTTTCGGTCCGCGTACCTACCTGAAGTGATAAAATAAAATTCTGCATCACAATTTATAGGCAAGACAAGTAGTTTGTTTAGGCATGGTTTGTTGGGAATTACAAACCTGCGCACATATACAGGTCCTTCTCAAAAAATTAGCATATTGTGATAAAGTTAATTATTTTCCATAATGTAATGATAAAAATTAAACTTTCATATATTTTAGATTCATTGCACACCAACAGAAATATTTCAGGTCTTTTATTGTTTTAATACTGATGATTTTGGCATACAGCTCATGAAAACCCAAAATTCCTATCTCAAAAAATTAGCATATCATGAAAAGGGTCTCTAAACGAGCTATTAACCTAATCATCTGAATCAACTAATTAACTCTAAACACCTGCAAAAGATTCCTGAGGCTTTTAAAAACTCCCAGCCTGTTTCATTACTCAAAACCGCAATCATGGGTAAGACTGCCGACCTGACTGCTGTCCAGAAGGCCATCATTGACACCCTCAAGCAAGAGGGTAAGACACAGAAAGAAATTTCTGAACAAATAGGCTGTTCCCAGAGTGCTGTATCAAGGCACCTCAGTGGGAAGTCTGTGGGAAGGAAAAAGTGTGGCAAAAAACGCTGCACAACGAGAAGAGGTGACCGGACCCTGAGGAAGATTGTGGAGAAGGACCGATTCCAGACCTTGGGGGACCTGCGGAAGCAGTGGACTGAGTCTGGAGTAGAAACATCCAGAGCCACCGTGCACAGGCGTGTGCAGGAAATGGGCTACATGTGCCGCATTCCCCAGGTCAAGCCACTTTTGAACCAGAAACAGCGGCAGAAGCGCCTGACCTGGGCTACAGAGAAGCAGCACTGGACTGTTGCTCAGTGGTCCAAAGTACTTTTTTCGGATGAAAGCAAATTTTTCATGTCATTCGGAAATCAAGGTGCCAGAGTCTGGAGGAAGACTGGGGAGAAGGAAATGCCAAAATGCCTGAAGTCCAGTGTCAAGTACCCACAGTCAGTGATGGTCTGGGGTGCCATGTCAGCTGCTGGTGTTGGTCCACTGTGTTTTATCAAGGGCAGGGTCAATGCAGCTAGCTATCAGGAGATTTTGGAGCACTTCATGCTTCCATCTGATTTCATTTTTCAGCACGACCTGGCACCTGCTCACAGTGCCAAAACCACTGGTAAATGGTTTACTGACCATGGTATTACTGTGCTCAATTGGCCTGCCAACTCTCCTGACCTGAACCCCATAGAGAATCTGTGGGATATTGTGAAGAGAAAGTTGAGAGACGCAAGACCCAACACTCTGGATGAGCTTAAGGCCGCTATCGAAGCATCCTGGGCCTCCATAACACCTCAGCAGTGCCACAGGCTGATTGCCTCCATGCCACGCCGCATTGAAGCAGTCATTTCTGCAAAAGGATTCCCGACCAAGTATTGAGTGCATAACTGAACATAATTATTTGAAGGTTGACTTTTTTTGTATTAAAAACACTTCTTTTATTGGTCGGATGAAATATGCTAATTTTTTTAGATAGGAATTTTGGGTTTTCATGAGCTGTATGCCAAAATCATCAGTATTAAAACAATAAAAGACCTGAAATATTTCAGTTGGTGTGCAATGAATCTAAAATATATGAAAGTTTAATTTTTATCATTACATTATGGAAAATAATGAACTTTATCACAATATGCTAATTTTTTGAGAAGGACCTGTATTCAAACGCACATAACTATAGAATCAATTCTTAATGCGCATGTGAATGGCATCAGCGTCTATCACAGGTTCACATTTAAAGTCTGTTTAGAGAGAACGGTGTTGTCTTAGTTTTAATATCAAATGACCATTTCGACGGAAGTGAATCAATCAAAACTAACTTTAGCTGGAAAAAAACATTATTCAAGAACCACTATAAAACCAAACCAATCTCTGTTACCTTAAATTATATGTTTATCTCTGTAAAGCTGCTTTGAAACAATCTACATTGTTAAAAGCGCTATATAAATGAGGATGACTCGACTGTCTCCTGTCTTTATGGTGGAATTGATCTTTTTCAGAGCCTCAACCACCTATTGAAAAATAAGACAATCCAGAGACATTTTGATGTTACCAAAGAGATAAAAAAATGTACCTGCCTGCTCCGCTTACATCACAGTTTTTTTTACCTGCTGTGGTTGTATTTTAAGACCTTTTTCACAATCTCCTTGTTTCGTGCACTGTAGCAGACTGTGTAATGAGTAGGCCACGGCATAAACTGCTTTGTATACATTGCTTGAATATCTTTGTTCAGGCACATCTTTATTGTAATTTTTCAGTGTAATCAGATCCTGATACCTGCTACAATTTAATGCATATTGAGAAGAATTCCCCTCAGTCTGTGAGCATGGGAATGCTGTGTTCCAGAATTTCTTTAAAATATAATCTACAAACCCTTCAATATCAATTTTTCTCACTGCAAACCCCAGTGACCCTCCCAGAACATTAAACTTTTTGCAGTTATCTAAGCCCCCACTCCAATCAATTGGAAGTCTGTAATGTTCTCAATACTTGAGAATCAATCAAACAGATTGCCCATCTTAACTTGAGAAAGAAATGCCACAATTATTTTTGCTGTGCCTTTTTTTATTATCTGTACCACCTTTTTGAGTTTTTCAGGCTCTGTTTGATAGAATTTCACGCCACACAAATTCCAAAAATATGTTTTCAGAAATATGGCTATTCCATTGTTTCCATAGTCATTGTCACTGTTCACAGCTCCCAGCCAAAGTGCTTGACTATGTAAGCTAGTGCTGTGCTCTGGTGGTAATCACTAGCAATAGTCCTGAAGAATGATGGGTAATTCTTTCTATTACTAAGGCATTCACATGTGGCTGAAGGACTTATCTGAAAAGAAAGCACAGGAAACAAACAGTTCATAATCAGTATAGTATCACTATGGTCAGACTTGTACTATAGTACAAGTATTATTGCTTCTTACCACTGGAATTTTAAAAGGTCCTGTAGTTCTGGACATAATCACTGTGTTAGAAGACTTTGTTTCCCCTATGATAGTATGTATAGGAGACTGTGCATTGTGTCACGACCGGCTCAAAGCCGTGGCAAATGAAATGGAGGACGCAGTGATTGGATTGAAAAAAGATAACATTTATTAACATAAATGTTAGAACATATAAAAACAAGAAAACGTGGTCATCTGAAATGTCTGTCAAGTGCATAGATGTGAATGTATCAGCCACAGAAACAAGAATACTAAACCAAATAACAAAATAACGCGGAGTAAGACCTCCCTCTACACTAGCCAGCCTAAACTTTTATAGAGGGATGAACAGGTGGAGATCGTTCCCTTGATGAGTCTCCCAGCCACACCCACTAGGCCGCCATAGCAAGAAGAGTAGAGAGACTCGTCACAATTGCATACGTCTCCTACTGCAAACTCCGGACCATTCATCAATGCCATAGTTGCACTCATGGAAGACAGTCTTGAACCACAGGTCTCATATATTCTGTAGCCAATAGAAACATTTGGGAGCAAATTTTCACTTGTGTTAACCCTCTGGTGTCGGCTATCGCGACGGCGCGATAGTCTCGCTTTTTTTCTTATCAGTGCAAAAGAGACTCAAAATACTCTGTTGATTTTGATCTTACATATAAGTGTTGTAAATCATTAGATCCTGATAAGTGTCTATTTTTTTGTGGATACTCACAATAAAAACAAAGTGTTGTGCTTTTCGCCAAATAAAGAAAAATAAACATGATGCGAGTTCTGCGTTCTCTCTATCAGTGAAGTCCATTCTGAAACGCGTCCGAAAATGAACTGTAACTCTGCGAATACTTGTCACACAGACACGAGAGATTTTTCTTTATAAAGCTTGAATTATCTTCTTTTAAATTAAGTAATTTATATAAAAAACAAATATTCTCAGTTTATGTAATTCGTTTGAAACCAAGGAGAGGTACAGTTTTTCGTTCTCCCTTCATTATTTTTAATGAGCTGAGGCTGCCACGCCCCCGGCGCCATTCACATGGTAAATAGTTTAGGTGATCTATATGCATCGCACACGCCCCCAATCCATGCCATAAAACACGAAGTTTCTTCATCAGATTCACTGATAGTTCATCGTGTTTTGAGGATGGCACGCTACTCAGATAAAGAGGCCCTTCAGATGATTCTGGACAGCGAGGAAGAATTCACCTTTTCCTCAGAGGAAGATTTCATCTCGGACGACGAATGGCTGCATTTTGAAGAACGAATTGATCCCGCCGAGGATACAAGTTCGGAGTAAGTTGTTTAGTGTTATATAATTTATTTTCTGATCATATAGAACTCATATGAATTTTCAGACTATATTTTGCCTAGTTTTGGCTATAGCTTTTGACATCTTACAGGAAAGATTGCCTCACAATAACCCTAACATTTGTGTACACGCTCAAGTGTAAACTTTTTAAATGTGATATTACTCTCTAAACATATTTGTATATTAAATATATTTCACTAAGTTTTGATTAGCTTATGACACTGATTATCATGCTAAAATACTGCCTTATGCGTAATGTATCTGGTTTGCAAATATCTGAATACAGTAGGTGGACAACCAGAATAATACTTTTACCGCCGCCGTTACGCCGCGGCAGTAAAATTTGGGGTGTATTTGCAGCCTTTTACCGCTAAGAGGCGCTACAATCACAGACTTTGAAAAGTGTCCGTTTACTCGTTTATTCTCTCTATTGCGTAATCTCTGCCGCCGCGCTGCGGCTCATTCAGAGCGATTGAAAGCTGGTAGCAGATGAATTCAAGTGAAACGTAGTTAAAATAATTCATAATCACAATACTGAAATTACTGAAATTAAATTGAATAAATAATGAAAACTTAAAACATTGCAATAGAAACATATTAGGCTACATCAATGAGGCTTTGCCAGAGCATAAGACATTGACTGAAAAGCGTTCAGACGGTAGCTCTGTGGCAAAAAAAGAAACACAGAATATTATTCTTGCGACATTTTAAATTTGTATTGCCAAATAAATTGCAGCTAAATTAAACAATTAAAACAGTACAAAATGAAAATAGTCCAAAGCAACATAAATTAGAAACATTCGTTTTTCTTTGCCTCTCTCGCACTAGATCTCTTTTTAGCAGTCTCCCTCACTGCGCGCACCGGGTCTCTCTCGAAATTAAACATTTCAGGGTAAAAACACATCATACAGCTGATAATACTGTATATGTCGCTCCGTGTCATCCATACAAATAGCGAAAAAAAACTGTAACCAATTATTTAGCCTTTGTTGCTTCAAAGACACAGCATGCCTTGTTGAATTCACCTTACAATAAAACGAGGTTGATCGCGAATTAAAGAGCTCTGTATTCTGATCACTCCCATTCGTTTCTTGGCATGAACGCGTCGTCAACAGTTCATGTTTAGATAATCCCAGATTGTTGACAATCATACTCATACACACTGCTCAAACATTCTAAAACTCTACAAAACCAGTTGAAACAGCTGGATTGAACACTTCAATTTAAATTTTGTGTGAAAAAACTTTAAATATGATACAATAAATAAACTACAATATTTATAATTTAATAAGATATGGGGCCTACATTTGGACACATCGAGAGATTTATCCTTAAAATTATTTTGCCTTTGTCTGCTCATCAGGCTGGCTATCCGACACTCTCCATATGAAAGAGGAACATTAACACCTATTGTCCTGCACACACGATAAAGCACTGAACTGTCCCTCCAAACCCCACCCCCCACCCCCCACCCCCCACAGGCTATCTGAGTTTGAGATTGACTTAAAACAAGTCGCAATTCACACTTAAATCCCTATTCTAGACATTAGCATTAGGCTATTAAAGTGTTGATAATGAAGGAATCAAATGATTTAAGCTACATGTAGTGATATTTCTGTCATAAAAGTTTATTACTAAATATTTAATTATTTCAATAATTTAAGAAATAAAACTGGTTTGGGACAGCTTTTTCCAAGCAAAACTAAATATAATCTTCAAACGCATGTTCTCATGAATTCTCATTTGTTGTCATGAACAAAATGTTCAACTCAATATTAAATTCTACAGGGATCGTTGGATCCTTCAACCAGGGTGCATGCAATTTGTGAATTAAGTTTTTTTTATTATTATTATTATTCAAATAAATCTCGAACCACGGTGCTTTGTGGTACTGCTGCTAAACTAAATAACATTTATAGAATAATTATGAACTTAAATGAAACAATATCGCAACATTTTGACAAATAAATTATTTGATCTGTTTTTACATTTTAATTCAGGGCGATTTAGCCTACATTTAATTAGAGCGAGATTTTCACCCTTGTCATTTTCTCATTGGGAAGCGCTTACATGATAGCTAAACTGGTACCTCTCGTTTTCATATGGATTACATAATCAGATAACATTTATTAGCCTAAATATTTAGACATTTAAAGGCTTTAGACATAGCCGATTTCTTATCGTGACTGAGCTGAGGCAAGTGGCTTTCGGTTCATTTTTGTGACGCGCAGTTCCCGGAGACAGAGACGACAGATAAACTTTTGTCGTTAGCCTAATATGAATAAAAGTTTACAGTTTTGAACGATGTAGGCTACTCTACTCTTATCTGTATGACCAAAAAATACCAGAGTAGCCTTTTAATTTATTTTAGCTGTTATGAGAAAAATAAATCCAAATGAACGCGCCACCGCGTTTGTCGAACACTAATTCAACATGCCAGAATAAAACCCGATTTTAGAAAAATGCATATGGCCACTCGGCGTGGTGTGCCAAAACACTTAATTATAAACTTATATTTCATTCAAAAGAATCTCGAAACGCTTTGTGACATTTTGAAAAGCTGTGCATGCATTAAGGCCACTGGAACTAATGAACAACTGAAACGCTGGTTTTGGTTTTATTGTTTGTCGTTTAAACGTGCCTGTTGCACAGGTTATCTTTATTTTATATATTTATGGTCTATTGGTGAAGTAGCCTATAGCATTGATTACTGTGGAGGGAGGGGTGTGGGGATTAAAATAATTCAGCAGAAGCAGGGATGTTTAGACCAGAAGGAAATCCCCGTCCCCCCTGGCAAATCGCACTTTACTTAAAACCATGTTTTTAAAAACTCTATAGGCTGTAGGGAATCAAAGGCTATATATACAGTATATATATATATATATATATATATATATATATATATATATATGTATTATTATACAGATGTAAAGTCGTTCTGTTGGATACTATTTGTTCCTTAGTGTAAATTGGAAATGCATGGTAATTTTATTTTATAAATATAAGCAAAAAACTAAATGGTGTAACAGAGTTTTAGAACTAGACAAATCTCTCTGCATTAATAGCCTAAATATAAAATTTGACTACAGTAGTCCATGTTTGATCGGGCTTTGAACCCGTGTTATCTTAATGTTCGAACCGTAAGTTCTATCACTCGGCCATGTTTTAACTCACTGAGAAAAGCCCAAACGTTTGTTTCTCCAGTGTGTGTTCGCTCACATGAGCGAGAAAACGTTTTGTCGTTAGCCTATTGTGAGTGTTGGCCTACTTTACATGAATAAAAGTAGACCTTTTACAGTTTTAAAAGATGATATCTTATATGACCAAAAATTCCGAAGTAGGCTATAGCCTATTAAGTTCTTTTAGCTGTTATGAGAAAAATAAATTCAAGTGAACGCGCCGCCGCATTTGTCGAACTCTAATTCAATGCCAGAATAAAACCCGATTTTAGAATACGCACTCGGCGTGGTGTCAAAATACTTAATTATAAACTTCAATATTTCGTTCAAAACCACCTCAAAACGCTTTGTGACATTTAAAAAGCTGTGAATAAATGTATTAAGGCCACTGAACCAGGATCGTAACTGAAACGCGCTGCATCTTATCTCTCAATACAGGAGCAGAAGCGCTGGTTCAGATTTTATTGTTTGTTGTTTAAACGTGAGTGTTGCATATTTAAAAAAAAATATATATTTGATATGGTCTTTTTAGGCTAATTATTGATTACTGTGGAGGGGGGAAATCCCCTACCGGCAAATCGCACCTTGCTTAGCTTAGGTTAACCATGTTTTTAAAAATTCTTTCTGCATGGAACCCCATGAAGTTTAATTTTCTATTTTTTTAACAGAACTGCTTTTGAAGACGTAAATTCAGTCAATCTGTTGGATGAGATTTGTTCCTGAGTGTAAAATGGAAATGCATGGTAATTTTATAAATACCCTGTTTATTCGGGATTTGAAACAGTGTCATCGAAATGATTGAAACCTAAGTTCTACCACTCGACCACAACTTTTCTCACTGAGAAATGCCTAAAAGTTCGGTTTTTCAGCAGTCAGTGTGCGCGCACGCGAGAGAAGCGCTCTTCAATCTTCTCATTCCTCAATAGTTTAGTGTCATTGATTGCACCCAATTTATTTTTACTGACTGCGAGATAGGCCTATTTTAACTTTTGATTCATAAAATGTTCTGCTCTAAAAGTTTGCTATATTCTATTTAAAATGAAGGCTACTTTTACATAATTACGTTTTGCTTTCGCTAAATGTCCCTTTGCGCCACCTGGTGGTCATTTCGCGAAAGACTTTGAAATGCGACTGGTTTATTTCTGCCGCGGTGGATTTGCCGCGGCAGTTGTCACGGCGGTAGTAGGCATTCTGGTTGTCCACCTACTGTAGGTTATATAATGTGATTTAGTCAAGTCAAGTCACCTTTATTTATATAGCGCTTTTTACAATAATTGTAAATTGTTTCAAAGCAGCTTTACAGAGATAACAGGAAAATAATGTTGTAATAGTATTGTTAAATATAAAATGAAATAAGGACTAAGAACTAAGGACTAAATGTCCCCAACTAGTGCAAATATATTTCAGCCTCCGGTAAAATATGTGATATTGTCTAAATAAAATATTTTTTTATATAAAAATGTTCAGTTTTGGTTAACCTATGACACTACTTATCATGCATAAATACTGCCTTATGCGTAATGTATCTTGTTTGCGAATATCTGAAAGTTATATAATGTGATTTAGTGCAAATATATTTCAGCCTCCAGTAAAATATGTGATACTGTCTAAATACAATATATTTTTATATATAAATGTTCAGTTTTGGTTAGCCTATGACACTATTTATCATGCTTACTGCCTTATGCACAGATGTTTGTGAATACAGGTGTAAATGTTTGAAATGTAGTGATATGTCGTTTGCGAATAGAAAATATCTATTGCCCATCAATAGATATTTTTCCGTCCCATGGCCCATCAACAGATATATACATACATTGTGCATCCAAACCCATTAATTGTCCATCAGTTAACTTTGGATAATGTATGCTGACATTTTTTTTTCTTTTTTTTAGGAATGTGGCTGCATCACGCTCTCCTTCTCCAGCACCTCGCAGAGGGACACGCAGGTGTTGTTCAGTTCTCAGTGCGATCGAGAATCATACTAAGTGCACAGACATAATATTTTACAGATGAAATGTAGCCTAATTGTGTTTACATCGTCATAATATAATAATATAAAAATATAAAAGTACCTATTCTTGTGTGAAATTACAAAAAACGTCTTTTTTTATCTATGGCAATTAGTGATTGATAAGGATAATAATACAGTTTCATCGATTGTGTTATCAGCATGCTGTCACAGTCTTCGTCTGCACCCTTCTGTCTTCGTCTGCACTACACTTCCCAGAATCCCTCGTGTCTTCACACCTGAACTCACTCCCTCAATTACCCACCTGTTCATCGTCATCTTCATTGATGTCACCTGTGATCACCTCGTTATGTTTATTTCTGTTTGTATTTAGCTTCCTTCTGTTCAGTTAGTCTTGGTCGGTTCTTGTGAATGTTACCTTTGTGTGTGTTCCCTCTGCCCATCTGCCTGCCTGTTTGTTGTTTTTGAAATTAGTAAAAGTTTAAATTGGAACTTTGGACTCTATCTTGTTCTTCAGCCCGCACCACACCCGTGACAGAAGAACTGACCGCCCTATGGACGAAGGTGTGCAAATCATCGTCCTGGTTTTGAGAAAAACACTTCCTCTCGTTCGTCAAGGGGTTTGTCCGCATTGCCATCCACAGCACCCTTGACGACGAGAGGTTGTGTACCTTGTTCCAGATCGGGGCCACCTTTCACCATCAGATCGACCTCCCAGACACCACCGGACTGAACTGGAGGGAGACCGTTATCCGGTGTCTAGAGAGCGTCGATCCCCGATCTGGAATGCAACCTGCCAGCCCTGCCGAGACTGTCCTGCCTGAGTCTCGTCCCGCCGAGACTGTCCTGCCTGAGTCTCATCCCGCCGAGCCTGTGCTCACCGTCAGTTTCTTCACGTCGGTCCAGCCGAGCCTGCACTTCACCTTAGTCCAGCCGAGCCTGCTCTTCACGTCAGTCCAGCCGAGCCTGCACTTCAAGTCAGTCCTGCCAAGCCTGCACTTCACGTCAGTCCTGCAGAGCCTGCGCATCACGTCATTCCCGCTGAGCCAGAGACTATTCACGTCATGCCCGCCAAGCCAGAGACTGTTCACGTCACGTCTGCCCAGCCAGAGACTGTTCACATCTCGTCTGCCCAGCCAGAGACTGATAACTTGATAGTTCCCAAGCCTGTTCTGGTCCCAGAGCCTGTCCTGTCCCAGTTCCTGTCCTAGAGCCTGTCCCAGAGGCTATTCCTGACTCTGTCATTCCCCCCAATAATTTTTTGGGGGGGGCCATAGGTCCTCGCCGTGGCCGCCCAAAGGCCCACGGCCACCAGAAAAATCATCTCCACCATGGCCGCCCAAAGGATCATCTCCGCCATGGCCGCCCGAAGGGTCTTCACCGCCATGGGCGCCTGCACAGCCTGCTCTGTTCAGGTCCCCTGAACTGCCAGCTCTGCCCTGGCCGCCCGAAGGATCATCTCCGCCATGGCCGCCCGAAGGGTCTTCACCGCCATGGGCGCCTGTACAGCCTGCTCTGTCCAGGTCCCCTGAACTGCCAGCTCCGCCCTGGCCGCATGAACTGCCAGATCTGCCCTGGCAGCCTGAACAGCCAGCTTCGCCCTGGCCACCTGCACAGCCTGCTCCGCCCTGCAGGCTTCCTGCCCCGGATAGGCCACATCCTGATCAGCCTTCAGGGCAACCACCCCCCCACCCCTGTTGATGTTTTACGGCGCGAGGTCACGCCTTTTTGAAAGGGGGGCGTTCTGTCACAGTCTTCGTCTGCACCCTTCTGTTTTTGTCTGCACTACACTTCCCAGAATCCCTCGTGTCTTCACACCTGAACTCACTCCCTCAATTACCCATCTGTTCATTGTCATCTCCATCCATGTCACCTGTGATCACCTTGTTATGTTTGATTTCTGTCTGTATTTAGCTTCCTTCTGTTCAGTTAGTCTTGGTCGGTTCTTGTGAATGTTACCTTTGTGTGTGTTCCCTCTGCCCGTCTGCCTGCCTGTACCTGTTTGTTGTTTTTGAAATTGGTAAAAGTTTAAATTGGAACTTTGGACTCTATCTTGTTCTTCAGCCCACACCACACCCGTGACACATGTTACAATACAATACAATACAATTTTATTTGTATAGCACATTTAAAACAACTGGCGTTGACCAAAGTGCTTAACAAGGCCGAAAAGACAAACAAAACAAATAAAAATATACACATAAAACACACATATCAAGATATATTAAACGCTATTGAGAAAAAAATGCATTTTCAAAGTAGATTTAAAAATTGACAAAGTTGGAGCAGATCTAATGTAAGCCGGTAGGCTATTCCATAGCTTAGGTCCAATGGCTGCAAAAGCGCGATCACCCCTATTTTTTAGTCTAGTGCGAGGGACAGATAGTAAGTTACAGTCCCCCGATCTGAGTGATCTTGACTGTGTGGGCGGATGTAGTAGTTCAGATAAGTACTGTGGAGACTGGTTCTGCAATGACTTTAAAAACTTTAAAATCAATTCTAAATTTAACCGGTAGCCAAGGAAGCGAGATCAAAACGAGTGTAATGTGTTCAAATTTACACTTCCCTGAGAGAAGGCGTGCTGCTGCATTTTGGACTAATTGTAAACGAGTGATGCATTTCTGAGGGGCACCAATATATAAGGAGTTACAATAGTCCAATCTGGATGTTACAAATGCATGCATAGCAATCTCAAAGTTCTTTGCAGACAAGAAGGGCTTAACCTTGGCTAAAAGACGAAGATGATAAAAACAGGACTTAACCACAGCACTTATCTGTTTATCATATTTAAAGTTATCAAGCCAGACCCCCAGAATCCGAACACAGGAGGTACTGTAAAGTAACAACGATTGGAGATCAAAGTCATGAGTACAACGATCATTGGAGCCAAACAAGATAATTTCAGTTTTGCTCTCGTTAAGACTCAAGAAGTTACTAGCAAGCCAGAGTTTTAGTTCATCCAGGCAGTCTAGTATTGGCTTTAAAGCTAGCTTGTCATCACGCTTCAAAGGCAAGTAAATTTGAGTGTCATCGGCATACAGAGGGAAAGAAACCCCATGTCTAGATATAATAGAACCCAGGGGGAACATATATAGTTTAAACAGTTCCGGGCCAAGAATAGAACCCTGAGGAACACCAGACCCCAATTTCATTTCGGACGAACACTGTTGCCCGATACGAACTGAATAACTCCAATTAGATAGATATGAGCGGAACCATTCTAGCACCGTACCTCGAAAACCCATACACGCTTTAAGACGAGAAATGAGAATATTGTGATCGACCAGGTCAAAAGCAGAGCTAAGATCTAACAAGACCAAAGCCGCAGATTGGCCGGTATCGGTGGTAAGCAATATATCATTCATGACTCTTAAAAGTGCAGTTTCAGTACTGTGACGATGTTTAAAACCGGACTGAAATTTCTCATAAATATGACTATCATTCAAGAAAGACTGGAGTTGACTCAAAACCACTTTTTCTAGAATTTTTGAGATAAAGGGTAAATTTGAGATTGGGCGGAAATTACTCAGTATTGTCGAATCCAGATTAGATTTTTTAAGTCGAGGCAAAACCGAAGCATGTTTCAGGCTGTTGGGGACGACTCCAGGATGAAGACATTTGTTGATAATAGACAACAAATCAGGACCGATAGCGTGAAATACCTGTTTAAAAAAGATAGTGGGAATCATATCCTGAGAGCAACTAGTAGTTTTTAAAATTGCAACAATCTCATTTAGAGAGTCAAAAGAGACAGGCTCAAAGACAGACCATATAGAAGAGCATACGGGGACGTCAAGTTGTGTATAGGTTGACAGAGGCAATTGAGATTTAATCAGTGAGATCTTCTCATTAAAATATATCGCAAATTCCTCACAGAGAGAGTCAGACATCTCTGGGAACTGATTAGTAGTGGGATTAAGAGCAGAATCAATGATTGAAAATAAAACATTGGGCCTATTACTGTTAAGTCGAATCAGCTCAGAAAAGTAGTTACATTTAGCAGCTTTAGCAGCTCGCTGGAAAGCAGATAGAGAATCCTTTAAGATTTCATAGGAAACATGTAGTCTATCCTTATTCCACTTGCGTTCAGCCCTTCTACAGATCTGTCTGAGAGAACGAACATTGTCATTTAACCATGGCTTTAAAGCGTATTTATGTTTTTGTTTCTTTTCCCTAAGAGGAGCAACAGCATTTAAGATATTAGAACAAATATAATTAAAAAAGTTCAAATGTTTATCAGCATCTAAGGAGGTTAAAGATGAAACCATGTCTTGTTTTGCATGTAAACCAGGATATAATGCCACAAAGTCCTCCTTTGCGCAGTCAGTAAATGTTCGAGTCATCCGTGAGCAAGTTTGGTGTTTATGTGTAGTTGCATTAAAAGGTAGAGAGAACAGGATCGGAAAATGTTCACGCATTTTATTTTATTTTATTTTTAACAGATGTGACAATGAACATGTCGATGGAGGTGGAGCAGGTGATTGAGGAGACCAGGGTGGAGCCGTAGAGCCGACGAGACAGGGCGATGTTGTGAAGGACTAGAGGGACAGGGTGACAATGATGGCGACCGAGGCCTAGGCGGGGATCCAGAAGACCGCGGCGGAGCTGGAGCGACCGAGGACCAAGGTGGAGCCGGGGGGAGTGAAGAGCCCAACTGAGCCCGAAGGATGGAGTGACGAGGCGAAGCCAGAGGAGGGTAGTCCCAGGGCGAGGGCGGGTCGATGAAGGACCAAGGGGGAACCGGGGGGACGAGGAAGCCCGGAGGAGCTGGTGGGCTGAAGGGCCACGGCGGAGATGAGGGAGGTAAGAGTCACGGTGGAGGTAATGGACCGGAAGGCTGCAGCAGAGTCCAGGTCGAGGAGGTCCGAGGAGGAGACCGGGGATCCCCTGACCCTGAGGGAGTTGGTGACAGGCAGACCCACGGCGACTCCACCTCCTCGAAGCTTTCAGGGGGAGCAGCGGAGCTGCCAGGCAGTGGTGGAGGAAAGGTTGAAAAGTGATGGCTAGGAAGAGGTGGGAGAGGGAGGCTGGGTGGGAATTTGGGCTCTGGTTTGGTGACGGGCTCTGGCTGGGCAGTCTCTGGCTGGGCTTTCGGGACGTGAACAGTCTCTGGCTCTGGGCTGGATGGGACCAGCGGTGAAGGCTCTGGGCTGGACGGGACCAGCGGTGGAGGCTCTGGGCTGGACGGGACCAGTGGTGGAGGCTCTGGGCTGGACGGGACCAGCGGTGGAGGCTCTGGGCTGGATGGGACCAGCGGTGGAGGCTCTGGGCTGGATGGGACCAGCGGTGGAGGCTCTGGGCTGGACGGGACCAGCGGTGAAGGCTCTGGGCTGGACAGGACCAGCGGTGAAGGCTCTGGGCTGGACGGGACCAGCGGTGAAGGCTCTGGGCTGGACGGAATCAGCGGTGGAAGCTCTGGGGCTGGTTGTGTCCTGGATCGAGGCTCGACACTCTCTAGAAACCGGATGACGGTCGCACTCCAATCCAGACCGGTGGTGTCTGGGAGGTCTAAAGGCTTGTTAAATGTGGCCCAGATCCGAAACAATGTGCATTAATTTTGAAGAAGACGAAGAGAACAAAAAGGCTCAAATGCAAAACGTTTTCAATGTCTTCCGCTTCCGGCACTGCACTGTGGCGACGAGTGCCTACAGCACGTCTGAAATGTTTGTTTGTTTTATGGTTTATATGTAAGCATTTTTCATCACATACGCCCTGGGAAAGTGTGGTTGCTAAGTCAGAAGCGAGCCAATAAAGTCAAGATGCGTTTTGTTACGCAGTTTTTATCTATCGTCCTGGCGATCCACCTGTTGCTGTCGACAGCCCTCTCACTGAGTCTTTCTAGATGGACTGTCACAGTATGCACAACCACACTTTATTATCCTAGTTATGTGTAGTGGAGTTTGAGTTTTTTTTTGGCTGACGCTGTGTATGTGTAGGGGTGTGGTAGGTTGGGGTGAGGGAAATTCTGTTGTATATTCTGTTTTGTACCCTGTCTTGTCAAATTGTCGTATTGTCTTTTGTATAAATGTATCAGAAGTACTGTATGGTGCAGAACAATTTTCCGAAAGGATAAATAAATCTCTCTAAATCTAATGACGGTAGGCATGGCAACGGATGAGTGGCGGGAAAACAAAAGACATGCGACTAAGAATGAAAACAAACAGAAGATATAACCAAAACAGAATCAGATACAAACGTGACACACGCATAATATTTATTTTCTATAAAATGCAAACATGTGCATCCATTTTGCTCACATATTATTGTAGCAGAGTTTGTGCTGAATACAGCAAAATTACATGTTGGCCAATGGTATGTTTTAAGTAGCTGAAATAAGCAAAAATGTCAGGGCATGTCAAAACATCTCAAGGGCCCCAAAAACACCTCAGACCTCAGAGGGTTAATCTCCTCTATGGCAAAGATCATTGTTTGAGCCATCCGAAAATCTATTCTATTCACACTGTGAAAACATTTAAGTTTTGCATGAGTAATCAAAGTTAAATAGATATATTTATACATGCTACAAATTAATTTAGATAACAAATATGTTTTAATCAAATGCATTATCTTCCCAATGTAACAAACCTAGAGCAAAGCAGACGTTGAGGTTTTTGTGTAAAGTCAAATGACGGTAAAGTTTCTTTACTGTGGATTGCAAAAAGTGTTCCAATAGTTACATCTCCATCTTTAGACAGCAGCGGGTATTTTGAGTCTCCTATCATATGACAAGTGTTCTTTTTTGCCTTTGTATGAGGGCAATAATAAAATAGGTGTACACAAAAAAAAAGATGAGAATCCTACTGATTGATCTCAGATGCATCTTCCAAATGCCAATGACCTGATACACCATTTGAACTTTTGTACATCACATCATTAATATGCGTAATTTAGGAAAAATTATCCCACAGGACATGAGCTATAAAGAATAGGTGAAAAAAGATTGCAATCTTTGAAAAATAATTTGTAGTCCGTTCTACAGATAGTGGGAAATTTCAATCTCTTTCATGCTATTATAAGCCATTTAAAAAATAATTGAAACTGATATCTAAAACATCTATTTATGAGTGAAGTTAAAAAATATACTGTAGAAATTCTGGGGAAATTCCTAGAAATTGAGGACCATTTCTATCACAGTTATAGAATACCTGTACATGTAAGATCTTACTAAAAAAGCTGTGTGATATAGAAGTGACCCCTGTTACAGTGAAAACAGTGTTTTAAATAATTAATTTTGTTGGTTACATGGTATAGTACAGCGATTTTCAAATGGTTCCTGACCCTGGCTTGGTTTCCCTCCGGACTGTGGGACATAATTGCGTAATTTTATCGCTTCTACAGATTAAAGTGAGCAATGTGTCAAAACAAGCGTTCAGGGTCATTTACGGTAATGATCTTTCGTCACTACATATTTTTATGTAGAGCCAATTTACATTCAAGCCCTTTCCGCTCTGTGCGCGTTGCTTCTCTCTCCTGCTAAAGATGTAAGCGCAACATTAAAAGCTGCAGATGACGTGGTTATTTTAACAAATAAATCAAGCAAAGCGTCAGTTCTGGTAGGTCACGTTTGTCAAGCTCGCATCAGCTGACTCTCAGCTGATCCACATTTACCTATAGGAATACGACGCCTATCACTGTATACATATATAAGCTTCTTCAGTATTATCAGCAGCTATCGTGTTTCTCAGGAGCTAATTAAATGGTGAAATTCGGCAGGCCAACCACATCATCTCACAAGGAATCGTGCAATTGGGAATTTAGCGAGAGGAATTTGTTCCCCAGAAGGATTTCACCTCAAAATAATTCAAGTTTGTGAACTTGAACTTGAGATTCGCCGCATTTATCATAAGCTGCCTGATTTGGAAGTGACCTCAATCTGCATTGCTGCTTGCATCGCTGCATTATTGAGACAGGACTCGATGTGATTCACTCTCCATTCATCTCTGAAAGTCTTCACGAAGCTAAGCTAAGTTCCTTTTTAATGCTCATTGCTAAAAACTAGGCAACATGCTTGTTTCTAATGCTATCCGTGTGGCTTCGGCTTATCTAACTTAGTCGTTTTCATTAAAATGCTCTTGCTAGGCCTATGCGATCATATTGGCTATGTGCGTTACTATCTGTTGTCATTGACAACTGACCACATTGCACATGCTGTGCTTTTAGTACTATGCAGCACAGATTCAAGCAGCTTGCGGTGATAGGAATTAACAATTTGGTGCAAACTGCAAATGGAATAATTTCTGCTGTGGCACAGCTCTAAAAAATACATAGTAAACAGTCACTATTAAGTTGAGTCACTTCAGCATTAAATGACACGCTTGGTCTATCTAGTTCTTAGAAACACGACATTCTTAAAGCTATAGTCTATTGTATACCGTGCTTGCATTTTAATGCATTGTTTTTCAAGGGCTTGCATTTTTATAGGCTAAAATTCAACATGGTTGTATATTTAAGCTGTGTATATAAAATAAAATAAAAAACGATATATTTTTGAAACACTGTTTGTTCTTAAGGCTATCTAGTGGCTATTGAAAACTGCTTGCTTTAAAAGCTGTTAGTTGCTTTTGGAAACATGGTAGTTTTACTTTTAAGGTTATTTAGCCCAGTCGTTATTTGGAATATGGCTGTTTTAGGCTTATACCTGGTGTTTATTGTCACATGCACATCAGCTATCAGCAATACACTGTCATTTCAGCAACATTGCTATCAGTACTGTAAGGTGGTTGCTAGTGCAATGTTACAGAATATATGCTGGTTACTTCGGCTTCTAGTATTTTTGCGCATACTGTCCTCAGCAACATGCTGTAGTAATCAAGCATTGTTTTAAACTTATCAGGTTGCATCGGAAAATGCTCATTCTTTATTCTATCCGATTATTGCAACATGTTGTGTTTAAGTCACCACATTGTAGCGTCTGGAAGAATCATGAGTCGTTCATTCTGAACGCAGTGCACACAAATAATGCACATTCCTTCTAAAACCCAAAGCTTTTAGACTCTGAACTCGTGACAATCTAAATTACCGGCATGGTGCCGATATGTCGGGGATGAGATCGCTTTTCGACACCTTTTATGGGCCCTTAGGCCTCATCCACACTACTGCGTTTTAGTTTAGAAACGGAGAATTAAAACGAATACGATCTCTGTCCACACCAGCGTTTTAGCTGCGTATTAGAATTGATCTCCGTCCACATTAAAACGACTGAAAACATGGATCACGTCACCATTCACCTACACTGAGCATGCGCGTGCCGGTGTAAACAGGAATCAGATTGACTATTCCTCAGATTTCGCCGAGGTTGATAAGTGCCAATCTGGACATTCAAAAGTTTTCGCACCATTCCTCAGGAACCACAACTTCATTGATAAAATTATCCCACCATGCGCTGGTTCTTCCCGGCTTAACCCAAAACCGACGCTCTATGTACGGTCGATTCCGCCGCTGCAGACGGGAATTGTCACAGATCGCTCGAATAATAGCTTGCCTCCGGCGCTTGTAGGCAGTTATAGCATTGTAAAATGCAGAATTTACTTGCATTAACGTAACTGGTAGTCCAGGCTGTTGTTGTATGTTTTCTTCCATTGTATGATGACACCCAGAGAGCCGAGCGTGAGCCTCTGCGTCATTGTTTCTAAAGTCCTCCGTTTTGACCCGTCTACACTAAAACGCCCTCCGGAGATTCAAAACGCAAAACGGGGTCGGCAGCGTTTCTAAACTTCTCCGTTTTAGGTCCTCGTTTTTGCCATTTTAGTGTGGACGGGAGGTGCAAACGTAGCAAAAGGTCTGCGTTTCTAAACTAAAACGTAGTAGTGTGGATGGGGCCTTAGAGAATACCAGAACACCCCACACATTCCTCTGAGCTCTGAGCCCGAGCTTCAAAGAGATCTTAATCACAGATCAGGAGAGTGAGAGATCTCTTCACACACACACACACACACACACACACACACATGGACGTTCATTAACTTCCTCATATGAAGACATTACTAAGATATATTCAATATGTTTTTATGCTTGCCTGTTTTGCCCACGGAATATAGGGATAACTATGATTTTATCATAGCATTAAATGAACTATAAGTGCTTGTAATTATGCATTAAGTTGTATCTCTGTATTTCTATACTCTTTTTGTGCGGTTCTTGATACCTTCAGAGTCCTCTTGGTCTGACCGAGCCAGAAATATGTATAAGCATACAGTAAAATGGGTGAATATATGTTTTCCATTCTCAGTAGCAGAAATTACGAATTCTGACACCCCTTGTAACTTATGCAAATGAACCTTTCTGACAAGACAAAGGAACCGTTTTCCCCCTCACAGAACTCCAAGTCGATTGGTCAGTTCACCCCTGAAAGCAGGAATTTGGACCCCCTTTAAAGTCATTGACCAGCGGTTTCTCACCCTCTTAAACTCTCTCTTCAACCCTCTTCAGTATCCTCTCTTCAAGTCTCTTCGTTTTCGTCTTCTGTTTTCTTTTGTTTGTTTCTTTTCGTTAAGTTTTTGTTTCCCTTTTCATATTCTCCTTTGTTCATTTCCACCGACAAGTGAAATTAACTTAGCCTGAATTATCTGGCAAACGTTACCTTCAACGGACATTTAAATTCGCCGCGACTCGGTCGCCCGGAAGAACCACAGAGAACGCTAAGCTCTGAAGGAACAACACCACGCTTTCTTTCCTCACCCACTCAAATAAACAATGCAAGTATCGTATTTTTACATCGAGATCTAAAAGCTGTTACGGTTGTTTGCCCATTTAGAGTGATTGTGATTCCTTGATTTGCCATTCTGTGATCCTCCGGGATCTCTCTCAGTCTCTCCCTCCTTCTATCTCTCTCTCTCTGATTCTCATCCTCGTTCATTGTTTCATTGTTTTATTTTGTGTATGTACATTTTATTCCATGTAATCTTAGTCACCGATATACGTAGTGTTTCCTTTATTAAATCCATGTATACTCATTTATTGACTCTGTTTCGTGCTCATATTATGAAGTCCCTTTAATGTCCGATCAAAGCTACACGCTTTACAAATTGCTGATACTTTAAATAGTATCTTCTTTTATAGAATGAAAAGGCTGTTTTTCATGGCCAGGAGAAACAGTCTTTCCTGAAAGTCTATAAAAACTCCTTTTGAGATTTGATAAAAGATCGTCCTGTCAGTTTGCTGGACAAACGGATTATTCGATAACAAATTAATTCCATTAAGAGTTATCCTGAGAATCGATCTATTCTAGACAATTGGCATTAATATTTAATTATAAACACGTTGTGATTGATTATTGATATAAAAATTGATCTATTTTTGCCTACCCGTATGGATAATTGATTATAATTCGTTGTATTGAATTGTCCATACAGATATGTGGCAAAGTATTCTCGTTAAGGGTAATATGTAGGTGTGTATTATTGGTATTATTTTTGTATGTGTGTTTCGAATGGTGAGGCAAGTCGCGCAAGCGAACTCACTGACTGAGCTGACTAAAGGCAAAGCCTGTCTCAGTTAAGCACAATTAACAGCTTCTAAATGTGCCTAACATTTTAGTCATTGTTAATTGATAAAATAAACTGCAGTCCATAATGTTAAAAGTGTTTCTGTAAAAACGATGAAAATCTCTCTGCAGTACTACATTTTAACCCTTGTGCATTGTTCAAATTCACTACCCTTTCGTTATGTTAGTGGCTGAAAAAAGCCACTACTTTAAACTGCTGTAAAAATGTATCAGATAAATATTTTTTTCAAATTTTTTTGCATACATCTATTAATCCACCTCAGTCCTGATCAAAACTACTAATTTAAAAAAAAAAAAATCTGGATTTTAACTCTTTAATTGCCAAATTCATAAATGATGTCACTGATTTGGGGGTGAAAAAAACACAAAACGATTGATTTTCAATATAAAATATGATTGTGGACTGGATTTTTTTTTACCTTTTATCACAGTCTTGGACATGTCAAAGATTAGACACAACATTGGTTTTGAGGCATTGTTAGTTTTTGTGCAGCAACAGATTTTAACTTTTTCTCCCTCATTTACTGTTCGTGGCTGTTTTTGCCCCATTGACTTCCATTATAACCACATTTTTTGATTGCAAAGCCATGACAACATATAATCATGCATTTTTGATTGTTGGTGGTTTTCCCTGTTGGGAAGAGGTCAAATTTGTAATTTTTACTGTTAATAACCAGGTGGCACCATTAACCCTTTATAGGCCTGTGCAAAAATAAAGCTTAGTTTCTGGCTTTTACATGGAGTGTAAAGCATGGCTTTTGCATGATTATGAAGTATAATAGCATATTAAAGTGTGCGTGTGTGTGTGAGTGTCAGTGAGTGTCAGTGTGAGAGAGAGTGTGAGAACTCACCTTGATGCGTCTGAGAAAATCAAAACATGCACCTCAACTCTCAGAACTACATAGAGTAAACAAAAACAAAGTAAGTCTAAGTGGCATTTGCTGCCTTTTGATGGTGAGAAATGCAGACTAAACAAAAACAAAGCAAGTGGATTTAAACACTTGCATTCAAGCCTGCTGGTCATTTGTCAGTTGATGGTGAGAGGAGCAGCATCATGAGTAAGCGCTTGACTTGTAGTGAAGTTTTAGACATAATTATGCAGCCTGACCCCTCCAGCGAGCTGCAGGATGAGATATTGTCTTCTGCCTCTGACACCACAGACTCAGGAGAGTCAGATCCTGATTTGGATGTGGCGCCCTCATCATCCTCTCTAGATTCCACTGAAGGTGAGGAGGATTCTGTGGATCCTGGATCTGGGTGGATTGGGAAAAACGGCGAGGTGTGGTATTCCACCAACATGGAGACAACACCCTTTCTACAGCCTGCCAGAGGCGTGACTCCAGGGCCGACGCGCTATGCCATCGCAAGGGTCCAGAGTGTGGGTTCTGTGTTCAATCTGTTTTTTACGGAGGAAATGATTGACCTCATTGTCAGCATGACCAACCTCCATGGACGCCGCACTATGAGAAACTGGACCGTTGTGGACTCCACAGATCTCCATGCCTATATGGGGCTACTGATTTTGGCCGGCGTGTACAAGTCCAGAGGGGAGTCCACACGTTGCCTGTGGGATGATCGCAGTGGTCGTGCGATTTTTAGAGCCACCATGTCCCTCTCAAGATTCCATGAAATAAGCAGAGCTCTCCGTTTTGACGACAAGCTGCAGAGACCAGCTCGCCGTAGAGACGACAAGCTTGCCCCGATCAGATCCCTGTGGGAAATGTGGACGCATCGCCTTCCCCTCCTATTCAACCCTGGCAAAGATGTCACAGTGGATGAGCAGCTTGTGCCATTCAAAGGGAGATGCAGCTTTCGGCAGTACATGCCAAAAAAACCAGCCAAATATGGACTCAAAATTTGGGTGACTGCTGATGTTGCCACATCCTATGCCTGGAGGTGTGACATTTACCTGGGTAAGATAGGTAATGCTGCAGAGGTGGGTCAGGGAAAGCGTGTTGCCATGGAGATGACAGAGGGACTCCAGGGCGTCACTGTCACTTGTGACAACTTTTTTACCACCTACTCACTTGCTCAGGAGCTTCTGCGGAAAAAAATAGCCTTGGTCGGGACGATCAGGAAGAATAAACCTGAGCTGCCACCCAACCTGGTGCAGGCTAAAGGACGGCCTGCCCTCTCCAGCGTTTTCGCCTTCACAAAGAACACCACGGCTGTGAGCTATGTTCCGAAACGGGGGAGGAATGTGCTCCTCATCAGCACAAGGCACCGCGAAGCAGTGGTGATGGAGGGACCAAAGAAGAAACCTGAGATTATTGCAGATTACAACCGCTGCAAGGGAGGTGTCGACAATCTAGACAAGGTATGTGCCATTACACATTTGTTACTACATGCATCCTATTCCTATTAACTTTTACTTGAATACATTTGCTTGTTAGAGATAATTTTAGGAGATACTGTTTGTGTTTTGACAATGTCTGCATGATTATTCTCATTGTCATGTGCAGCTTCAAAAATACTTATTATGAAATCTGTACTTATTATTTTCTTGTTTTATATTTTTTATTTTTGTAGGTTGTCGGCACCTACAGCTGCAGAAGGAGGACCAATCGGTGGCCACAGGCGTTATTTTTCAATATGGTGGACGTCTCGGCATATAATGCTTTTGTCATCTTCACTGCTGTGGATCCCACCTGGAACCAGGCAAAGCTCTTTCGGAGGAGGCTTTTCCTTGAAGAGCTGGGAAATTCTCTGGTCTCTGCCGCCATATTGAGGAGAGAGCGCCTCCCTCGCGCACCAGTTGCTGCTGCACTGGTGAGAGAAATTCAGTCTCCTGCAGCTGTCCCGCAAGACGTAAATCCACAGACCCCAGCAGACACCAGCAGCTCAGAAGTGAAGAGGGGGACATGCAAGTGCTGCACAGTACAAAAAAAAAGAACATTCAGCACTTGCATCCGTTGTGGTGGACACATATGCAAAGAGCACCAAGTGGTATGCTGCAAGTCCTGTTGGAATGACTGAAAATACACACACACAGAGTTTGTGGTTTGTTCAATTGTTTATTTCTTCATCCATCCTCAACTGTTGAACCATTGTTAAGTTTATTTGAAGTTGTTGTTGCATTTTGGTTCATAATAAAGTGTTCATAAATTTGATCAGATGCTGAGTGTTTTTTGGGTTTTTTTGCACAGGCCTATAAAGGGTTAATGGTGCCACCTGGTTATCAACAGTAAAAATTACAAATTTGACCTCTTCCCAACAGGGAAAACCACCAACAATCAAAAATGCATGATCATATGTTGTCATGGCTTTGCAATCAAAAAATGTGGTTATAATGGAAGTCAATGGGGCAAAAACAGCCACGAACAGTAAATGAGGGAGAAAAAGTTAAAATCTGTTGCTGCACAAAAACTAACAATGCCTCAAAACCAATGTTGTTTCTAATCTTTGACATGTCCAAGACTGTGATAAAAGGTAAAAAAAAATCCAGTCTACAATTACATTTTATATTGAAAATAA
The DNA here is from genome assembly GCA_030770095.1 of Gila robusta. Taxonomy (NCBI): domain Eukaryota; kingdom Metazoa; phylum Chordata; class Actinopteri; order Cypriniformes; family Leuciscidae; genus Gila; species Gila robusta. The sequence goes on along the minus strand of JAVALU010002275.1, from coordinate 68,952 downwards.
GTCATTTTGTGTTGTTTTTTTCCCAAATCAGTGACATCATTTCTGAATTTGGCAATTAAAGAGTTAAAATCCTGTTTTTTTTAAAAAAAAAATAGTAGTTTTGAAAAGGACTGAGGTTGATTAATAGATTTATGCAAAAAAATGAAAAAAAAAATGATCTGATACATTTTTACAGCAGTTTAAAGTAGTGGCTTTTTTCAGCCACTAACATAACGAAAGGGTAGTGAATTTGCCCACAGTGTACTGTTGAGTTTTTGAAAAATTTCAAAGCATTTTCCCAAAATATGTGTTAAAATAAGATTTGTCACCAAAAATCATTCCATTTGCTGAAACACAGAAAAAGTTATGGACAAATTAAGACTCAAAAATACCCCATAGTGGCTGAAAAAAGCCACAACAGCACATAAGGGTTAATATTATCGAAATCGCCTGTTAAGAACGAAGAAATCTTCTTCTCAGTGTGAATACAACTGGATGGACAAGTCTCTCCATTTACAGTTAAAAGGCCTTATATTCTATCGTTAGATAACGAAAACTCCTGGTCAGAAAATTGGCTTAGCTAACCAATTTTAAACCTAATACTTTGAATCATGGTGCTATTTTGATAAAATGTGTATGGGAACGAACAACAGACGAACAATCCCTGTTGTCCATATTTGCGTGTAAAGGCAGGAAAAAAAAAAATCCTGCTTCAAACGTGCTTGTACAACGTAGCACCAAAAAGACCTGCCAAAGGTCTGAATTACTCGTGATTTTTGCAGAAAGTCGGCACGTAGAAACGCTCTCAGATTTTAACCCTCTGGGGTCTAAGGTGTTTTTGGGGTCCTTGAGATGTTTTGACATGCCCTGACATTTGTGCTTTTTTCAGTTGCTTATAAACATATTTATGGCAAAGGTGTAATTACACTATATTTAGCACAAACAGGGCTACCATAATATGTGAGCAACATGTATGTACATGTTTGTATTTTTGAGAGAATATTGTTTATGCATGGTTATTGATAAAACTAAAAATTAAAGTTTCTGAAATAAGGCCACAAAACACATACTAAATATGTGTCCACAATACTTTTGACTAATGGATGTTGTGGCCTTGAGTTTTTGCTTCAAAATGATCTGACAATCACCCAGCCTAATCATTCACATAAAACAATACATTGATTTAAATTTTGTAAAACACTTTTTGTTTGCAAAGGCAATATGCATGTGGACGTGAACGGCCCAACCCCTTATCATGAATAATTCACACCTGAGAAGACAATGTCTCGCATAATGATGAGCCTTTCATTCAGGTGTGTCACACAAGAAAGAATGTGAGGAGGAAAAAGTAAATAAATAAATAAATAAATTTAAAAGAAGTCACTTATGCTCACCAGTGATGTATTTATTTAATTAAAAATACAACAAAAAATCAGTAATATTGTGAAATATTATTACAATTTAAAATAACTTTTTTCTTTTTTAATATATTTAAAAATATAATTTATTCCTGTGATTTTAAAGTTGAATTTTCAGCATCATTACTCCAGTCTTCAGTGTCACATGATCCTTCAGAAATCATTCTAATATGATGATTTGATGCTCAAGAAACATTTCTCATTATTATCAATGTTGAAAACAGTTATTTACATTTTTATTTCAGGATTCTTTGATAAATAGAAAGTTCAAAAGAACAGCATTTATCTGAAATAAAATCTTTTGTAACATTAAACACTACCGTTCAAAACTTTGGGGTCAGTAAGTATTTTTATTTTATTTTTGGGGGGAAATAAATCAAATAAATCAATACTTTTATTAATCAAGGAGGAATTAAATTGATCAAAAGTGACAGTAAAGACATTTATAATGTTATAAAAGATTCTATTTTAAATAAATGCTGTTGTTTTTAACTTTCTGTTCATCAAAGAATCCTAAAACAAATGGTACACAACTGTTTTCAACATTGATCATAATCATAAATGTTTCTTGAGCATCAAATCATCATATTAAAATGATTTCTGAAGGATCATGTGACACTGAAGACTGGAGTAATGATGCTGAAAATTCAGCTTTGATCACAGGAATAAATAATATATTAAAATATATTAAAATCGAAAACAGTTATTTTAAATTGTAATAATATTTCACTATATTACTGTTTTGTGTTGTATTGTTAATTAAATAAATACAGCATTGGTGAGCATAAGTGACTTATTTTAAAAACATTAAAAATCGTACCGACCCCAAACTTTTGAACGGTAGTATATATCTATATCTATATATATATATATATATATATATATATAATCCATATAAGTCAAAAGCACATTTTTAGTACATAGTCATGCCTGGAAACATATCCTGTTCAAATAGGCTATATGGGCCACTCTACAGAATTTGTTCCAAGTTAGAGTTGGAAACATCTTGAAAAGAAAATCGTCTTTTCCCATAAATTTCTTATAAAGTATTCTTTTTTAAAGGGTTAGTTCGCCCATTTAAGACATGAAGTTGTATGCAATCCTTACCAGCACTATAGTGTATACACACTGACCCACTCTGTTGTCACCCCCCTGGTCCGAGTTCTGACCGCTGGAAGTTTTTGAATGAAGTAATCCCGGCTACTTTCCGGGGCCACAAAACTGTGCGTTTTTACGTGAAAAAAAGATTTGCGTTTCAAAGCTTGATTAATTTAACACAAAAAAAACACGCCGGGCAAAATTCATACCTCAGTTTTAATGCGGCACTATTTTCCTTCCGTTTCTATCAATCCGCGCTGCTGTCAATGTCAACAGTGCGCACGTGACGATTAGCTGTTGATAGCGCGACTCGCCGACAACATGTCCGACTACGAAACTTCAGATGATGAAACTAATTTTAGCACAGTGTCAGACGGATCAGATGAAGACAGTAATTTTAACTCAACGACAAAGGGATATCTTTATGAACCGGAGTATACCGATGCCGAACTTGAGCAGATGGACAAAGAACGGGAAGAGAGAGAGCGAGAGGACAGAGAAGTTGTCCAATCTGATGCTGGGCCCACCACAGCTGTAGCAAGAGGCAGGATGAATGACAAATGGTGGTGCACTTGTTCCAATTGTGAAGTTATGCCAACAGAGGTTGAAAGCTATTGCTGCCACGAATGGGAACTCATCATGCCACAGATGCAAAACCTTTCAATTGACGAGGACGCCAACGCACCGTCTGTCTGCATTACATCCAATGACGTGTTCCCTGCGATGCTAAATGCTATGGCGGGCCGGAAGGTCCAAAAATAGGACTAATGATTTGTCATAGGAAGTCACTATACTAGCCACTATCTACTGACTTTCCCACTGATAGGCCAGCGGTGGACCTGTATACATACTCTCCTCACACAGCGGGCGACCCATTCTCCTTAGCGAGCGACTCACTCTCCTCAGCGAGCGACTCACTCTCCTCACACAGCGGGCGACTCACTCTCCTCAGCGAGCGACTCACTCTCCTCACACAGCGGGCGACTCACTCTCCTCAGCGAGCGACTCACTCTAGTCCTCACACAGCGGGCGACTCACTCTCCTCAGCGAGCGACTCACTCTCCTCACACAGCGGGCGACCCATTCTCCTCAGCGAGCGACTCACTTTCCTCAGCGAGCGACTCACTCTCCTCACACAGCGGGCGACCCATTCTCCTCAGCGGGCGACTCACTCTCCTCACACAACGGGCGACTCACTCTCCTCACACAGCGGGCGACTCACTTTCCTCAGCGAGCGACCCACTCTCCTCACACAACGGGCGACTCACTCTCCTCAGCGAGCGACTCACTTTCCTCAGCGAGCGACTCACTCTCCTCACACAGCGGGCGACCCATTCTCCTCAGCGGGCGACTCACTCTCCTCACACAACGGGCGACTCACTCTCCTCAGCGAGCGACTCACTTTCCTCAGCGAGCGACTCACTCTCCTCACACAGCGGGCGACCCATTCTCCTCAGTGGGCGACTCACTCTCCTCACACAACGGGCGACTCACTCTCCTCAGCGAGCGACTCACTTTCCTCAGCGAGCGACTCACTCTCCTCACACAGCGGGCGACCCATTCTCCTCAGCGGGCGACTCACTCTCCTCACACAACGGGCGACTCACTCTCCTCAGCGAGCGACTCACTTTCCTCAGCGAGCGACTCACTCTCCTCACACAGCGGGCGACCCATTCTCCTCAGCGGGCGACTCACTCTCCTCACACAACGGGCGACTCACTCTCCTCAGCGAGCGACTCACTTTCCTCAGCGAGCGACTCACTCTCCTCACACAGCGGGCGACCCATTCTCCTCAGCGGGCGACTCACTCTCCTCACACAACGGGCGACTCACTCTCCTCACACAGCGGGCGACCCATTCTCCTCAGCGGGCGACTCACTCTCCTCACACAACGGGCGACTCACTCTCCTCACACAGCGGGCGACTCACTTTCCTCAGCGAGCGACCCACTCTCCTCACGCAGCGGGCGACTCACAGTAATGTTGTCAGTAATGTTGTCAGTAATGTTAATTTCTATGATAAACTTGACAGGGAGAATGAAATAAAACACCAACATGCCTAAAAAAATAGAAAAACTACGACAGAGAGAATTATTCTGAAATTAATAGTTTATACACACACACACACACACTTCAGTGGTTCTGGAGATTTATCTGAATGACTCATAAACAAAATTTTGAAAATGTGAAAATAAAACAAAGTGGTTCTGAAACAGTCTACATTGTAAGTTTTTGTTTTTTAGGAATAAAAATCTATGAGCATACCTCTTCTCACTTGCACCTCAAGACCCAAAGTATAGAATAGCTCTAGGTGTTCTTATAAGATATTTACTGTCAGATGTGTGTCTGCTATATGTACTGACTGCATATGTGCATCATAGTTATTTATTTATATTAACATAAAATGTGGACAGTCTGATTCAGCATGGCAAACTAAGTATTGTGGGTCACTACCAAAACATTACTGTCACTACCAAAAATGTGCAGTCACTACCGTAACATGGGATGTTTTGTCAAAAATAAAGTATATTCAATTATCAACTAAGATGTTATGATAGTGTTTGGTTCAATGCATATTCAAACTAATGAATCCTTAACTTTGAAATCAGTACGATAAACTTTATGCCTTCTACAAAGAAAGATTGGGTTCAAAATACAACAAATCTCATAAATTACACTTAAAATATTATTAAAATTATAATCTTTATTGATTTAACCTGTAAAAATATTTTTTTTAAAAATAGAAAAAATATGTATTTACAAGGTAGATGTAAACAAAATCTTAATAGGTCATTATAAGCCTTCTTAATAAATTATTTATTATTGTGTTTCGGTAGTGACAAATTTGGGGAGAAGGAAAATATTACAGCATTTTCTGAAAATACAATATGAGAATTAACTGCACAATTACTAGAAAAGCGTACCTTGGAAATTATACAATTTGCATACATGCAGAATTTGTGGAAAAAAAACAAAAAAAATTCAAGATGTTTCCAACTCTGACTTTGCACCAATTCTGTAGAATGGCCCATATATATATATATATATATATATATATATATATATATATATATATATATATATTATTATGATTAATTAACAATTATTATTGTTCAGTATAACGTTACATAGAAGATTCCCCGTCATCTTTTCTCTGTATACTGCACAATAATAATTGTAAATTGATAATTACGTGTTTCCTAAAACAATTATTATAAATAACGACTTTATACTGGTTCAAAATAAATTTACATTTACAACACAAAAATTAAACACTTTACTGAAGTATTTAGTTATTGCACCACCACAGTATTTGAAAATGGTATGATTTTATTATAATATTAGGCCAATGTACATGACTGCGTGAGTAAAGTGAATCGCTTGCTGGGGAAAGTGAGTCGCCCGCTGTGTGAGGAGAGTGAGTCGCCCGCTGTGTGAGGAGAGTGGGTCGCCCGCTGTGTGAGGAGAGTGAGTCGCCCGCTGTGTGAGGAGAGTGGGTCGCTCGCTGAGGAGAGTGAGTCGCCCGTTGTGTGAGGAGAGTGAGTCGCTCGCTGAGGAGAATGGGTCGCCCGCTGTGTGAGGAAAGTGAATCGCTCGCTGAGGAGAATGGGTCGCCCGCTGTGTGAGGAGAGTACGTATACAGGTCCACCGCTGGCCTATCAGTGGGAAAGTCAGTAGCTAGTGGCTATAGTATAGTGACTTCCTACGACAAATCATTAGTCCTATTTTTGGACCTTCCGGCCCGCCATAAAATGCAGGTGTCCTGGAGACGTTCTTCTACATCCCTAAAATAAATTGGAAAAAGCGACCCAAACCAGCTGGACTTGACGGTCAGATGTCGGCAGAGTAAGTGTGATCGCTCATCTTGCTTTGTAGTTTTTTATTTATTAATTTAACGTTGTCTTGACTAGTGTTGGCTATATAATAGTCTATCTGACTGCATTATTATTATACTGAGTGGACAATAATACAATCATTAATAAATTAATAATTATATGGAGTTGACACCAAATGTACCTAACTTACATCAAACTTTGAAATACTGTCTTTATAACCAAATGTATCTGCCAATTCATTTCACAATTGGTGCTCAGTGTTTGATGGATACTACAGTTATTGCAATTATCTATAGGCTATGTATTTCATTCTTACCTCCAGTGTTTTTCCCAACAAATCTTCAGCAATCATTATGTTGATTCTTTATAAAGCTCTCCTTGCTGTTGTCCATATTTGAGAAAAAAAAAACTATAAATCAAGAAAACTGTTATCTAATTTTCATAAAATATGTAACAGCTAATATTGTGTTTGTTTGCTCTTCTAGACAGTACAGACTTGTTGCCTATCGCATGGTGACAGAATGGGCCCTGAAAGGAGAGAAGCTCGGCAAAGGCTACAGACGTGTTCTTCCCTCTTGTGTGGTGAACCTCATAAGAACAAAATATCCATCACCAAATGGACAATATCAAGGGTTCAAGGAATCAGAAGAAGCACACCTTTTGTTTTAGATGTGTTAAAGAAAAATGTTTTATTGAACATTGTAATTTTCAATAATACTTTTTCACATATGTACATATGTACAGAATAAACACTGTGAATGTTTAAAAACTGTCATCCCTGTTGTTAAGTTATTTTCTGAGGCGGGATTTATGTTGTGCCACCAAGTCATCTTTGATTGGCTTTGGAGTGGCTGCAATATTGGCCGGCAGGTTGGATGGAGGATGTATCTGGAAAACCTTGTCTCCAAGTGTGACATTTTTGTCCAGCCGCCGTAACATTACCTGCTGCACCAAGTCTTGTTTTGTTGGCTCATATAGTTTCCTTACAACCCACTGATTGGATTGCCTTGAATAGAAGACGTTGTATTTGTCTTTTCCTGTAAATTAAAAGAAGAAATTGATCACAAAAACAGTATTTCCAAAATAAATAAATTTGCCAACAGCACAGCCAAAACAGTGTAATGTTTGAAAGACATGATTATCCACTATAATGCTTCCAAGTAATAATGCCCGGTGTTTGGAAAGAGTAAAGTAATACATTTTTTTTTCTTTTGTGAACTCAAAACGTCTACAGGTCAAGCCAAGTGATAGCATGGCATGACAGGGTAGTTTATGCATTTTTCAAATATACATAGATGATCAATGTTTTGAAACTAGCAATACATATATTATAACTTCAGTATAGGCCGTTATTACAGTACATATAGTAATTTCATTCAAGAGCGGAATGTTGTTGAATAGCAACTATCTGTGTTAGTACAGTTTTAATAGTAATAGTTAGTACATGTTGCTAAATAGTAATATTTGGAATATAAATCTCAAGTAACATATGGAGGTCAGGATTTTTCTAAAAATATGTAAAGTTGTGATCAGTGGTAATGGCGATGATGTGCTGTATCTGCCATACTCACCCAACTTAGTGCTGTCATGCTTACGGCCAACATTGTGGTTGTGATCCAAGATACTCAGTTGGATCCTGGCCTGCATGGTGACATATGAGTAGTGCCGTCTCTTCTCTGCATACTTGAGCATAGAGCTATGAAAAACCTCAAGGTTCCCTAATGTAGAAAAAGATTTTATAATACATTTTCTACTTCACATATCCAAGACATGACATTTTATGTCTTAAAAATTAATTTCTAATGCTATGAGAGAAAATTTATATAATTGCCTTATTAGAACACTTGCAAATGCATATTTATTTTAGCAAAGAACAGATGCAACAACATATACGTATTTTCCTTCAAATGGGGCGCTGATTTCCTGTCAATAGTCAAATAGCTGCAATACACAAGTATGTAATGTAGGGACACACCTGATCAACTAAGGACTACTCATAGTAGTAGTGTAACGTACCTGTGTGTTTGAACAGTGTCAACTGATTGAGGTCTTTCAATAGGTATTTGTCAAGTACAACAGCCTTGAGAGCGTTGTAGGCACTACAATCTTTTGCCAGCCATTTTTTTCTCCTTTGCTGCTCCTCAGAAAGGTCTTCATGGTAGCACTGGTACTCCTGGCCATCATCTTCCCAGGGGTGAATGCCACACACATGATGCAAGATAGAGGTCCACCGGCGTCTCAATTCCTATTGTTTTTGTTTGTTAACACGAAACACTGTTTAGCAAATTACACAAGGCGCTAAAAATCCAATGATGAACACCAACTAATAGATTACTATAACATTTGTTGGCAAGTGGCAGTTGTGATATAAAAATCTTGAAAAGAATAAGAGATGAAAAACAAACAATTGCATTATAAAATAAAATAACTTTTTTCTAGAGTTGAATAAGTTCTACAATAAAGTCTACAATTTCAGTCATACAATACCCAAAACATACAATGTACCTTGCATCGCCTCCAATGTCTGTGTGTCCACCTGCACATGCAGTGTCCTGAAGCTCTGACAAAATTGACTCTTGCATGTCAGTGTACGCCTGATGAACCACAGGTATCAGATAAGTCGATTGAAGTGAATAATATGACGTCTTCTTTGGCAGTTGTAAATTGATGAGATCAGCCCACTCTTGAATTTATGTCTGTGTTGTTCCGGTAAAAAGAATGGCTGCTGAAGACACCAGGTTATTCTCTGGCATTCCACGGATCTCAGGACAGGATCGCCAAACTCCCTTATGTTGATTCAGGCATGTCCATTCCACCTTTATGATGGATCCATTACACGTTGTGGTTTTCTCATCTATGGCTACACCGCAAGTGTGACAAGTTGTAAAAAGTTCCATAAGGGCTGACTCGTTCACAATCCACTTCCTCTCTGAGCAGTTGCCTTGCTGGTCTACTGTCACACTCACATCTGAGGAAGATGATGTAGAGCCACTCAGTAGAAGAAATGTGCTGTCATCAGCTGCTTCTATGGAACTCAAACTTGTATCCAGTGTCTCAGGTGCAACCGCAGAGCTTGGGCACATTGACTTAGAATAAAGAAAAACATAGAGTAGTCAAATAGAAGTGTTTGTGTTGACTTACTGAATGTTGGTCACAAACATGGCTGATAGGTGCATGCAACATGTTTATTTTAAATAATGTGTTCTTTGTGGATGTGTACTTTGTCAAGATTATGACAAAAATTGTCAAAAAGAAGGAAATGTGTGCTTACCCGTGACCCTTTCCAAGTGGGGGGTAGGGCTGTATAAGTGCCAGAGGTGGATGGCCTTGTTCCTCGAACTGCTTCAGCAGGGCTTGTGATAATCAAGGCCAAGTTTTTTTTTTTTTATCAGAACACTTCAGAGGTGTTGACTGTGGAAGTCCAGAAAACACTTCATAATCGGGGTCACCACTGCTAGCCTCTGTCAGTGCTGTTTCTTCCGTACTGGGTGCAGGCATGCATACCTTGTTAGACAAGATCAAATCAAATGTTATTTATTTGCAACGGCTTTATGCACAGCTGCTCTACTTCCAGAACTTCAACCAGCTCCTTGTTTCCTATTAGCCATTATAGGACAAATTGATTAATTCAGGTATACTTGACCTCAGTAGTCATGGAAACAATAATCAGATACACCTGAATTAATCAAGTTTGCACAATAATGACAGACAGGAAACAAGGAGCTGGTTGAAGTTCTGGAAGTAGTGCAGCTGTGCATTAAGCAAATTGTGTGTGTTCAATCAAATATTTTTCACAGCAAATTGTAACAATATATATATTTTTTTTTTTTTACACATCTTTTCACGTGTTTTATAATGGAGTCTAAACATCATCTTGTTTACCGTACAGTTTAGACATGGGATCATAAAGTTAGTAAATAGAGCTTACCCGTGGTACTGGTACAGCAAAACTCTTTAAAATCATTTTTTTTCCTTTTCCTCCTTGGTTGGAGATGTAATCGTCTTCGCTGAAGTGAGCACTACACACACGAAAATCCTTTATTCGAGATAATTTAGCTCCCGCTGAGTAGCCGATGGCAACCAGCCAAAGCTGTCTCATATTCATATTTGATACAGGAAAACGATGAAATTTGAACTTTGATCCCGGCACATCCTTGTTGTCACAGCCTGGGAATTTACAAGTTCGCACCATTGTTAATTTAATATTTTTTACCTTGTTGTCGATCGATTGTGTAAACACTATGGAAGAGCTGATCGTCACGTGCGCACTGTTGACATTGACAGCAGCGTGGATTGATAGAAACGGAAGGAAAATAGTGCCGCATTAAAACTGAGGTATGAATTTTGCCCGGCGTGTTTTTTGTGTGTTAAATTAATCAAGCTTTGAAACGCAAATCTTTTTTTCACGTAAAAACGCACAGTTTTGTGGCCCCGGAAAGTAGCCGGGATTACTTCATTCAAAAACTTCCAGCGGTCAGAACTCGGACCAGGGGGGTGACAACAGAGTGGGTCAGTGTGTATACACTATAGTGCTGGTAAGGATTGCATACAACTTCATGTCTTAAATGGGCGAACTAACCCTTTAAAGTACCCTTACATTGGAACAAATACTATAATAACATCTTAGTTTTTGAGTTTATTTTAGACCGAACATACTATATATTTACATATGAGCAGAAACTGGCTAACAAAAGCTTATTTGATGTCTATTTTAGAATTAAAACGTTATAATCTATCCAAAAACGTACTCGGTTACTAACGTAACCTCGGTTCTCTCTAGAGAGGGAACGAGTACTGCGTAATATCTTACGCTACGGGGAAAACCTCTTTTCCACGAGATATTGAAGCCAAAAAATTATCCTTAATTTTGTATTATTGTAAAACGCTGTGCAGCAGCATGCAGACATAGGCAAGGCGGCTTGCGCGCTTATTGGCTGCCCTGCGGCAACAGCAGCAGCCTATCGAGAGAGGCGCTGCGTGACACCACATCCAATGGGGGCAATTCGCGCCCATTTCGTCACGTCCCGCCAGAAAGGGCGTGGTCTCGCCCTATAAATATAGCTCGATTAGGCTGGTACAACTGGTTTTCATCGCCGAAGCGAACCAGAGCTGTGTATGCACGGCAAGATACGCAGTACTCGTTCCCTCTCTAGAGAGAACCGAGGTTACGTTAGTAACCGAGTATGTTCTCTTACGAGAGTATCTCTCGTGCTGCGTAATATCTTACGCTATGGGGAACACTATGCAAAACGCCGTGCGTACTGGGATCCAACACCAAAGTCCCAAGGGCAGTAGCCCGGGGCTCATGTAGTGCATAATCACCATGGACTCACAGAGAGTCGGAGAAGAGAGGCTGCAAGCATCATTCCCCATGAAATAGCATCCCACTGGAGCTAGTTATGTAACACTGTTTCACGCAGACAGGGTGAACGTGTTCAGCCTGAACTGGGCAATAGAAAGGGTTATTCAACACCCATGGGGCTGTTCTATCGCTCAGTGAGCGATCCACAGGCAAAACTCAGCATCTGGGCCGGCACAGCGGGGCAGATAGCACTGAATTCTATACCGACAGAAGCTAGGCTTGTAAGGCGGGAACCTCTAGGTTATAAAACCTTATAAATGTAGACGGCGAGGCCCAGCCCGCGGCCGTACAGATATCTTGCAAGGTAAGTCAAGTCAAGTCAAGTCAAGTCAAATATATTTATATAGCGCTTTTCACAATACAGATTGTATCAAAGCTGCTTCACAGTATCAATCAAAACAACTTAACAATGTTTGTTTATTACTGGAAAAAAGACATCCAAGTTTGGTAGAGCTGATCAATGGTATGATTGGTTAATTAATTTGAATATCCCCAACTGAGCAAGCCAAAGGCAACAGTGGCAAGGAACCGAAAAACTCCATCCAGTGACCTAATGGTGTCCTAACACCCCATCAGATGACCCAATGGAGAAAAAAAAACCTTGGGAGAACCCAGGCTCAGTCGGGGGCCAGTTCTCCTCTGGCGTTTATGAACTAGAGGCCGAATTTACATTAACTGTAAGATAAAAAATTTATATGAATGCCTGGCTAAATAGATGCGTCTTCAGTCTAGTTTTAAACTGGGAGAGCGAGTCTGAGCTACGAACAATATCAGGAAGGCTATTCCAGAGCTTCGGAGCTAAATGTGAAAATGCTCTGCCTCCTTTGGTGGATCTGGATATCCTAGGAATGACCAGAAGCCTCGAATCTAGTGATCTTAAAGAGCGCGATGGATTGTAAGGCGATAGAAGATCCGTTAAATAGACTGGAGCTAAACCATTTAGAGCTTTATAAGTCAAAAGCAATACCTTGTATTTAATACGGAACTTTATAGGTAACCAATGAAGTGATGATAAAATCGGTGTTATATGATCATATTTTCTTGATCTAGTAAGAACTCTAGCGGCTGCATTTTGGACTAACTGTAGCTTGTTTATTGAAGATGCAGGACAACCAGCTAATAAAGCATTACAGTAATCTAGTCTCGAGGTCATGAATGCATGAACTAACTTTTCTGCATCAGAGACTGTTAGCATATTACGTAGCTTAGCAATGTTTCTAAGGTGGAAAAAGGCAGTTTTTGTAACATATGAAATATGCTTTTCAAAAGACAGGTTGCAGTCTAATATAACACCCAGGTCCTTTACTGTAGCGGATAAAGTAACAGGGCATCCTACTATGTTAAAGTCGTGCTGTGAAAGGTTTTGTGGACGGTTTTTAGAACCGATAAGTATTACCTCTGTCTTGTCTGGATTTAATAAAAGAAAATTACGCGTCATCCAATCTTTTATATCTTTAACACAATCTGTCAATTTGGATAATTTAGCGTATTCATCTGGCCGTGATGAAATATATATTTGAGTGTCATCAGCATAGCAATGGAAACTAATTCCATGTTTCCTTAGAATATTACCAAGTGGCAGCATATATATTGAGAATAATAAAGGGCCTAACACAGATCCCTGCGGCACTCCATAGTTTGCCGAAGTTATAATCGATTTTTCTCCATTTAAGTAGACGAAATGGTAGCGGTCAGATAAGTATGACCTGAACCAGCTTAATGCTTGTCCTTGAACACCAGTGTAATTTTGTAGTCGATCTAAGAGTATTGTGTGATCTATAGTATCGAACGCAGCACTAAGATCAAGTAAAACTAGTACTGAGATACAGCCTTGGTCCGAAGCTAAAAGTAAATCATTTGTGATTCTAACAAGCGCAGTTTCAGTGCTATGATGTGGCCTGAATCCAGACTGAAACTTTTCATAGATGTCGTTTTCTTGCAAGAAAGAGCCGAGTTGAGCGGACACAACTTTTTCTAATATTTTTGACATAAATGGAAGATTCGAAATGGGTCTGTAATTTGCTAGGTTATTTGGATCTAATTGTGGTTTCTTAATAAGAGGTTTTATTACTGCCAGCTTGAACGTTCTTGGAACATGACCTAAAGATAAAGATGAGTTAATAATATTGAGAAGAGGCTCTTCCACTATAGGTAACACTTCTTTCAGTAGTTCAGTTGGTATAGGATCTAATAAACATGTTGTTGTTTTAGATGAAGTGATAAGTTTATTTAACTCTTTTTGTTCTATGGTTGTAAAGCATTGTAATTGTTCTTGCGGGGTGATAATTGCGGCCGAATTATAAGGCGCGAGCAAAGATCGAACGTTTACGATTTTGATTCTGATGCTTTCAATTTTCTCGGTGAAGAAGTTCATGAAATCATTACTACTAAACTGTAACGAGGTATTTTGTTCAGACGACGTCTGTTTATTTGTTAGTCTAGCCACGGTATTAAATAAAAACCTTGGATTATTTCGGTTGTTTTCTATTAATTTGCTGAGGTGCTCAGCCCTGGCCGTTTTAAGTGCCTTTTTATAAAGTGACATACTGTCTTTCCACGCGATTCTAAAGACCTCTAAATTAGTTTTTTTCCATTTACGCTCTAAATTACGGGTTTCTCTCTTTAAAACATACGTAGTATTATTGTACCATGGTGCTATACTTTTTTCTCTGACCTTTTTTAATCTAATGGGTGCAACAATATCCAATGTTCTAGAGAGAATGGTGCTCATAGTGCTAGTTAGTTCGTCTAATTCATCTGTTTGTTTGGGTTCAGGCAGCAGCTGAGACAGATCAGATAAGCTATTTGAGAAATGATCTATAGTGGATGGACGAATTATTCTACCTGGTCGATAACGTGGCGCAGCATGACATATTACAGCAGTGCGTAATATGCAAGTTACCAAGTAGTGGTCAGTGACATCATCACTTTGTGGAATGATATCTATATCGGTTGGATCGGTTCCATATGATATAATTAAATCGAGTGTATGATTAAGACGATGAGTTGGTCCGGTGACGTTTTGCTTGACCCCGAAGGAGTTTAATAAATCTGTAAACGCAGCCCCTAACGCATCATTTAAATTATCTACGTGTATGTTAAAATCTCCAACAATTAATGCTTTATCGACGTTGACCAAAAGATCTGATAGAAAGTCAGCAAACTCTTTTAGGAAATTGGCGTAAGGCCCTGGAGGTCTATATACGGTAGCCAATGCTAGAGATAATAGGGATTTTTTTCTTACATCTAAGAGCGTAACATTTAGCACAAGCACTTCAAACGAATTAAACCTATGACGAGTTTTCTGAGTAACATTAAGGATATCTCTGTAGATTGTTGCAACACCGCCGCCACGACCGATCAGACGGGGCTCATGCTTATAACAGTATCCTGGCGGAGTAGACTCATTTAGACCGAAATAATCATTTGGTTTAAGCCAGGTTTCAGTAAGGCACAGAACATCGAAATTATTATCTGTGACCATTTCATTTACAATAACCGCCTTAGGTGTGAGCGATCTAATGTTTAGAAGACCTAGCTTTAGAAATTGTTTTTGTTCACTAATAGCGAGATTTTTTGTTTTAATAACAATTAGATTTTTTCTAGATCCCGCAGTAGATTTATTATTTGATCTTAGTAAACGAGGAATAGACACAGTTTCTATGCAATGTTCTACACTAGTATTAATATCAATTAAATTGGTGCAGTAGAGACTGTGATTTGGATTTTTGGTTACTAGTCAAATGGTATTTAACATCTTGGAGATGTTATCCGACAGAAGATCTGCCCCGATTCTACTTGGGTGTAAGCCATCAGCGCGGAAGAGCCTTGGTCGCTCCCAAAACAGATTCCAATTATTTACAAAAATCAGTTTCTGCTCATTGCACCATGACAATAACCATTCATTTAGCGCGAATAATCTACTGAACTTTTCATGCCCTCGTCGGTACGTAGGAAGCGGTCCAGACACAATAATCGATGTTTCAGGCGATGTGCTGCGTACCGTATCGATAAGGCTCCTGAAGTCTTTTTTCAGAACCTCCGTCTGTCGCAGCCTAATGTCGTTAGCTCCCGCGTGCAGCACAACAGCTCCGACGCGCTCGTCACCGTTCAAGATCTCAGTTACCCGCGCAGTGATATCGAGAACACGAGCACCAGGAAAGCAGTGACTGTGCACCTTACTTTTACCTAACGTAGCGTGGACGTGTCGGACGGTGGAATCGTAACCCCACTATACCACGATGAGGCCACGCCTCTCGTGGAGTGCGCTCTGACACCCAAAGGACACTGCAGGCCCTTAGAAGGGTAAGCCAGTGCTATGGCGTCGACTATCCATCTGGATAAGCTCTGTTTTGATGCGGCCAGTCCCTTGGAGCGTCCGCCAAACAAAACGAAGAGCTGCTCGGTCTGTCTGAAGACAGACGAGCGGGACACATAAGCTCTCAGTGCCCTGACAGGGCAAAGGAGACTCGCATCCTCCTCCTCAGCATGAACCGGGAGGGCGCACAGGGAAATAACCTGGGCCCTGAACGGTGTGTTGAGGGATTTGGGCACGTACCCGTGCCTTGGTTTGAGTATGACTTTTGAGTCATTAGGCCCAAACTCCATACATGACGCGCTTACTGAAAGCGCTTGTAAGTCCCCTATGCGCTTCACTGAAGCGAGAGCCAAAAGAAACACCGTTTTGAAAGACAGATGCTTCATGTCTGACAAATGGATTGGCTCGAACGGGGCACCTTTCATGGCTTCCAAAACCGTAGAAAGGTCCCACACCGGGACTGAAGGAGGTCTGGGAGAGTTCAGCCTCCGAGCTCCCTTGAGGAATCGCACGACCAGGTCGTTTTTCCCCAGTGACTGGCCAGACACAGGTTTTGTAAACGCTGCTATGGCCGCCACGTACACTTTGAGCGTGGATGGGGTCCTGCCCTTATCCAGCAGCTCTTGAAGGAAGGAGAGTACTTCCGTGACCCCGCAGTCTACGGGTGAAAAGCCCTGAGCTTGACACCAGGTAGAGAACACAGACCATTTCGAGGAATAAAGCCGTCTAGTAGACAGGGCCCTCGCCTGCGTGATCGTGTTTAACACTCCCTCCGGGAGGTTAGCGGGTACCCGTTGATGGCCCATGCATGTAGGGACCATAGTTGCGGGCGAGGATGCCAAATCGAGCCCTTGGCCTGAGAGAGGAGGTCTTTCCTCAACGGTATTGGCCACGGGGCAGTGCTGGTCAGCCGCATCAGGACTGGGAACCAAGTCTGGTTCGGCCAGAGCGGAGCCACAAGCAGCACTGGGCATCTGTTTTCCCTGATTCGTTCCAGTACTTGAGGCAGGAGCGAGACGGGGGGAAAAGCATAGAGGGGACAGCGGGGCCAGACGTGGGCCAGCGCGTCCTCGCTCTTGGAGAAATATTTCGGACAGTGAGCGTTCTCGTGGGACGCGAACAGGTCCACCTGCGCTTTGCCGAATGTCTCCCACAGCAGTTGGATCGTCTGCGGGTGCAGCGACCATTCCCCTGCTGGGACATTGTTTCTGGACAGTCTGTCTGGTCCCAGATTCAGGTGACCAGGCACATGCGCTGCTCTCAGTGAAAGCAGGTTGTGCTGAGCCCAGACCAGGAGGCGTTCCGTTAGCCTGTAAAGGTTTCGGGACTTGATGCCGCCCTGGCGATTTATGTATGCCACCACTGACATGTTGTCCGAATGGACCAAGACATGGTGGCTTTTTATCTGGGGACAGAAGCGCCGTAGTGCGTTGTCGACTGCCATCATTTCCAGACAGTTTATATGTAGGAGCTTTTCCCGTTTTGACCACTGGCCAAAGAACGGTCTGCCCTCGAGCAGCGCTCCCCATCCCGAGGTGGAGGCGTCCACGGACACCACCTTCACACTCGAGGGAGTCCCCAGACTCACACCTAACTGATACCAGTCGGTTACTTTACAAGGTGCCAGAGCTGAAACGCATTCTAGATCGACCCGGAGGCGAAACCGGCCAGCGGTCCATGCCCCGGGCGGAACTCGTGCTTTCAGCCACAGCTGCAGTGGGCGCATGCGAAGCAGACCCAGCTGGAGTACTGAAGCTGCTGAGGCCATGAGGCCCAGCATTTTCTGAAACCTTTTGAGCTGGACTATCGAGCCGCGGCGGAAGGATTTCACGGCACGCTGAATGTCCAGCTCGCGCTCTGGCGACAGACGCGCTGTCATGGATAGCGAGTCCAGCACTGTTCCCAGGAAAGAAATTTTCTGGCTGGGAGACAGCGAATTTTTCGCCCAATTGACTGTGAGACCCAGATTCTCGAGATGCTCGAGTAATGTGGTCCTGTGTTCTATGAGCTCTGATCGTGATCGAGCTAGAATCAGCCAATCGTCCAAGTAGTTCAAAATTCGCATGCCCTGGAGTCTCAGGGGTGCGAGAGCCGCGTCCATGCACTTCGTAAATGTACGGGGTGTCAGGGACAGGCCAAACGGCAGGACTTTGTATTGGTATGCCTGGCCCTCGAAGGCGAATCTCAAGAATCGCCTGTGACGCGACGCTATTTGTATTTGAAAATAGGCGTCTTTCAGATCTATTGACATAAACCACTCCTCCTGATGAACTTGCGCGAGGATTTTCCTGGTTGTAATCATTCTGAACTGGCGCTTCGTGAGCGCTCTGTTCAGCTGTCGCAGATCTAGAATGGGTCTGAGACCCCCGTCTTTTTTCGGTACCAGAAAATACCTGCTGTAAAGACCCCCTTTGCTCTGAGCCTGAGATAAAGGTTCTATAGCCCCTTTGCTCAGTAGTTTCGCTATCTCGGCTCGAAGTAGATGAGATACTTCGTTTTTTACCGTCGTTTCGACTCGCGCCGCGCAACGGCGGGGGCGTCGAGCGAACTGCAGCGAATAGCCTCTTTTTATAGTCTTCAGCACCCATTCTGATACCCCGGGAAGCTTCGCCCACGCATCTGCGTGAATAGCTAGAGGTAGAATGAAAACCGGAGAGCTCCGGTGTGCTGGGAAATAAACACTGTATTTGCAGTGTGTGAGGCGGGGGGTGCGCTGATCACAGCGGGCAGTCCGGCCGCGCTCAGCTTCTTTCTGACAGGTTGTGGAGAGAATGCAAGCGGGACGAGCCCCGTAGGGTTCGGCATGTCTGTGAGGGAATGTGGGCGCGGGATAGCGGGCACACTCACTGCACTGGGAACACTGTCGGCTCGCGCCGACTGAGAATGTGTTAGTTTCGTTTTTACAGAAACCGTGGGACATGCTTCGTGTAGTGTTTGTGGGCACTGTGTTGTGGGCACGTACACTACATTTATTGCACAATCGACATGAGTCGATTTTATTTGTGCTAGCCCTGTATTGTGGCGGGCTGTGTCTGTGTGTGGGAATGGGCACTGAGACGTGGGCATTCTTACAACACTCATAACACCATCGGCCGTGGCCGGAATACCAGAAAATACACTCTTTATTGGATTTATCTGGGTAGCCGTAAAAACGGCTTTTGTGTGCAGGCAAGCGGGCCAGTGAACCGGCTTGTTGTCTGCTAAATACACTGGAACAGTCACATCGCATGGAACTGGACGAGCGAAACGTTTCGGTGAAAATCCGGCCGCAGCGAGATTTGAACACCGTCGCTTTCCTAGGAAGGTTAGGAAGGCTTTGGGACCTCGGGCTTGATCTCGATCCTCGGCCGGGGCCCGCGCTGAGGGGGGCGGCGTCCGGCAGAGCGAGAGCGCGGTCTCTGTTCTCGGGCCTGGCGGCGCTGAGAAGTGGCGACGGGTGGTGCAGGCTGTGGCTGGGAGCTCCGGGCAGACGGCTGTTTCGAGCGACCAACTGCGGAGCTAGAGCGCTTCGGGAGGAAGTGCTTCATCGCCTGTGATGTCTTTTGAACCTCTTGAAATCTGTCCGCGAAGTCTTTGACGGCAGATCCGAACAGGCCAGCTGATGAAATGGGCGCGTCGAGAAACACCGCGCGCTCCGAATCCGTCATCTCAGACAACGTTAGCCACAAGTGTCTCTCAGCCACGGTGAGAGAGGCCATATTCCGCCCAATAGCCTGTGCAGCAGATTTTGAAGCGCGTAGAGCCAGGTCCGTAGCGCTCCTTAAATCCGCGATGCTGATCGATTCCGAGCCTTCCTCGTCCCATCTACGGAGAAGGTCGGCCTGGAAGATCTGCAGGATGGCCATTGTGTGCAGTGCTGACACATCTTGCCCGGAGGCGGTGTGAGCGCGACCGTGCATGGCTGACGTCACTCGGCAGACTTTTGATGGCAACGCCGTCTGAGCCCGCCGTCCAGCAGAGGGCGGGCAAAGATGGGACGCTACCGCTGCTTCCACCGGAGGAAGAGAAAGGTACCCTCTATCTTTCGCACCGTCCACAGTGGAGAATGCAGCCGAGACAGAGGTACGCATCCTGGCCGAGAAGGGGGCGTTCACGACTTCTTCGTGAAGCTCAGGAAGAAAAGGCGCGGGTCTGGATGTTGACGGCGCGTGGTCCTTCTGGAGGAAGCATCCGTCCAGCCGGTTGCGCGCGGGCTGCGCGGGCGCCTCCCAGTCGAGGCCAAGGTTGTCGACGGCTGGAGAGAGCAGACGCATCAACTCAGACTCAATGCCAGCCCGTTTCCCAGAAGACACGCGGATAGTGGGGGGGAGGTCCACGGAGCTCGCCCAATCCTCACTATTTGACGCCAGGATGGAACAAACCTCAGCTGTTTCGTTGACCTCAATGGCGGAAGCGGCTGCGGACGGCGGCCGCTGTCCGTCGGTGAGTGACTCGAGCGAAGCTGGCGGGCGAACCGGCGAGCTTTGGCGGGCAGGGGAAGGCTCGGGGCCGCGCTGAGCACGGCGCTTTTTACGGCGCGGCACTACAGTGGGCTGAAGTGCAGGCTCTGAAAAGGATGCCAGGCGAGTCCTCAGAGTCACCATAGGCATCAGCTCACAGTGAGGGCATCCGCCGTCGACGAGAGCGAGAGCCGCGTTATCCTCACCCAGGCAGGAAACGCAGATGACATGACGGTCCCCGTCGCTGATCTTTGTATCTTGAAAAAGACGCAGCTCTTTTAGGAGAGTAAACAGAGAGAGTGTGAGTCGCAGCGGCGAACACACACTCTTAGCAGTGAAAAAGGATATAACGCCGGAAAGCGTAGCAGGTACGGTGGCTGAAGGCGGCGAGGTGAAGGCCAGCGACTTCAGGCTCGAAGGCTCGTCCCGCAGAAGGCTTTCAGTCAGACGGCGCGGCTTCTCACTCCGGATCCAGCGATGCGTGAGCTTCGCTGAAGAGATGAAAATCAGTTGTACCAGCCTAATCGAGCTATATTTACAGGGCGAGACCACGCCCTTTCTGGCGGGACGTGACGAAATGGGCACGAATTGCCCCCATTGGATGTGGTGTCACGCAGCGCCTCTCTCGATAGGCTGCTGCTGTTGCCGCAGGGCAGCCAATAGGCGCGCAAGCCGCCTTGCCTATGTCTGCATGCTGCTGCACAGCGTTTTACATTAATACAAAATTAAGGATAATTTTTTGGCTTCAATATCTCGTGGAAAAGAGGTTTTCCCCGTAGCGTAAGACATTACGCAGTACGAGAGATACTCTCGTAAGAGAACTATGAAATGTTGTCTTTCATATTTCATCTGTAACATAAACAACAGCGCCCATATGTGCCCTTAATTCATTCACACACAGAAACGTGATTAAAATTTAAACAGTCTTTTTGCGTTTACAGACACTATTCCATATCGTGATTAGAACAAAGCACAAGAATAAAAAACTTACTATTCACAATTCTCGGCTAGATCCGTCGCTCCTCGAAATGAAAATAAACCAGCACATGTTCTGAGGTAAATGTCCCAGGATTACTCTCCGTGGGCGTGTCACATTAGCAGAATAATGAGCTGAGAGAACGATAATGAGATCGGCTGACACCTCTCTTTTTTTTATAGATAACATAAACAGAGAATATTTATTTTAGTTTTGAATTAGATATTTTAAAAGTACAAACTTAAATGATTATAAAGATATATTGCTCATGCCTGGGTGAATAGTATTCGCTGAGCTTTGTTTAAGTTTAGAGACGTGCTCCAGAAAAAAAGTTAACGGAGACAGAGAGGCAGAAAGCACACCCTGTTTATTTTCTTTATTTTACAAAAGCACAATGTTTTATTTCGATTGTAAGTGGACACATAAAAAAGTACATATTCAACAGTTTATTTTTTTATATTTTGTAGCGACTGACCGAATCCTGTTTTCCATTCACTACTGAGCAAATATGAACACATATATGTTTAATTCACAAAACCTTGAATCATGTGAAATGGTGCCCCAATGTCTGCCAGCAGGTCATTGATTAACTCCATTTATGACGCATTGCGCAATCAAGAAACAGAGCCCTGTTGTTCTTGAAACCCTCACATGGTACACACCACGGATGGACAGATGCTGACCACAGGATTCCCCACGTGATTCCCCAAGAAGGGGGGAGCAACAGCCCGCGCCAACCACGGGATGAACTTATACACACACGCCATACATACCCGCACACAAACGTCCTTTGTGTGCAACGTAGGATAGAAATGTCCTTAATGTATATAACACAGAATTGTATCTGACCTTCCTGTATGCATGCATATCTAATTAGTTTTGTCTTATTCTATAGATGAAATTTGAGACTGTTCTGTAACTTCGAATCTTAAGTGTATTTCTAAAGAAAGAATACCTAACAGGATCAAATTCTGTGCCTCTCCCTCTTGCTAGGTCATAAAACTTTATGACCCCCAAAAGGAATTCCAAGGGAATCACAGCTCCCACTTGAATTCTGATAAAGAAAGAGGAATAGACTCTGCAATCTTATATTTTCTATAAGTATAACCACTTAAGAAATGTATAAACCTGAATTTGATCTTTCCTAGGTCATGGTAGCCGGTATTATGGCTTTATAGTCGTGTGAGTGAACATTAAATGTGTGTAATTCTGCATATGAATGTAACTTTATGTTTCTTCTACTCTTTCCGGCCATTCTTGGTACCTGTTTGACCGTCTTGTTTTGACCAAACCAGTCATACATAGGATATTACAGTAAAATGTATTGTTCTGTGTGTACAATCTTTCTGGGTAGAAATGACAAAATTTCATACCGTCACAAATTATCCTGACAGGACAAAGAAGAACTTTTCCCGCTCGAGATGCTCTAAGATGATTGGTTCACGTACGCGAAGCAGGCGTGAACCCCTCCTCTCCATAAGAGACTGACACAGAAGTTTCTGGGAGAGCTTTTTCCCTGTGAGAGGTTTCCGGTGCCATGGCTCCTTAGGGAGCTTTACGCCGTGTTTCTCCTTTTTCTTTAATCTTTCTTTATTTTCGTCTTCGGACTTTCCTACGTTCACTTTCAGCGAAATGAACGTAATCGGCAACTTCGACTTTAAAGAGACTCTTTGAACCAACCAGCAACTGCACCTCAAAGGACATTCAAACTAACGCGCTCCCTCGCTCTGAAAGACCACGTGAACGCGTGACACGAGGACAGAGACACATACACACACGCTTTGGTTCTCAGCCACACGAAGAATCATGCAAGTATCGTAATTCCTATTGATCTAAATGCTTTAAGATCTGTTTACCCCATTCAGGGGATTTGATCTTTGTGATTCCTTGTTGTCTCTCTAAGGGTTATGATGTCTGTGATTTTTGCCATGCTGCGATCACCCCGGTGATCTCTCTCATCCTGACCGTTAGTTTCACTTTCTAATCCTCTTACTCTCTCTCTCTCTCTCTCTCTCTCTCTCTCTCTCTCTCCCGTTCGTTATTCGTCTGTCTCATTAGTTTTACTGTTTACTGTACATACATGTATCCCGTGTTTAAATGTAGAATTCTGTATCCGTAGTTTCATTTTATTAAAACCATTATATTCTTGATTGCTAATTGTCTAATCTTGCTCATTTTTACAATGTCAATGAAGTGTTTGATCTAGCTACAAAGCTTTACAATTCGTTACTATTTCAGTAACCTAAATTTTATAATAACAAGAAGGTGAATTTTCATGGCCAGAAAATAGCTTTTTGAAATTATAAGGAAGGGATAACCTTGTTGAGAAGTTGATAAGTTAATCTTACGGCCGTTTGCTGGACAAACAGATTGTTCGATAGCTAAATTAATTCCATTAAAGGTTATCTCATATAATCGATCTGGAAAGGGACCATTGATATATGAATGAGGAATTATAATTCGTTGTGATTGATCATTCATATATACAATCAAGTTATTTCCAACTTCGATAATTTAACTGTAATATGCAATATTAATCATATTCATGATTAATTATTAAAATTCCCTATATAACATTTGAGCTAATGTTAATGCATTTAATGTAAGACTCATTGTCGTTACAATTTCTTAAGTCTGTATGACCAAAAATGACAGAGTATTTTAAGTCTATTTTGCTGCTATGTGAAAAAAATCGAGCAAAACGCGCCGGCGCGTTTGCCGACCCCAGAGGGTTAAATCACACTGAAGCAGAGTGGTAATTCCGCTGACAAACACTAGAGGGCAGCCTTTAAGTGCTTGACAGTTCTCGAATTACACACCACCACCTTACTTTATTCTGCGTAAGCGCAATAGCGCCATCTTGTGGACATTCGCAGATAGGTCATTCTTTCCTCAATTCTCTCTTGCTATTTCAATTTCTCTGTGATTATTGACTTGTGCAGTCTGACTTTCAATATATTCGCATTTACAGCTTTGCTTGTGCTAATATTGTTGGATGTTAGACAATTCTCCTACCTCTGACTGTTTACACTTGTCTTGAGTTTGGTTCAAACAAGATTTGAATTAAAATTCAGATTAAGTCTCAGTTCAGTCACTGATATCCACTTAGAGAGGACACCCCCTTGTGGCATCCCCTGCTAAGTCGGCTGATCACTTTTTTTTTCAAATCACATTTTTTTGAGACACTGCAAGACACACAGGACACGCATTAGCTGAATAAACATTAGCCAATGCAAACATATAGAAAATAGTTGACAATGAATAGACAGGAGTCCAATAATAGCAAAACGAACCACTTATTCTAAAAAGAATATCAAGTATAAGTTTAGATGAATCCGAAATATGGGGCTGTGTTAACAGTAAAACGTCTTTCTTTTAACGAATTTTAAAAACACGGATGGATAATAAAAAATGCTTTCTGACATTTTGACAGAAAAAAACAACCAAAAACAAAATTTAAACTTAGCCCGTCAATTTACAATTATCTTATCTCTCTGTGTGCGCGCGGTCTGTGTTTGTGAGAGATAGCTCGCGCAGCACTGATAGAACGGTACTTTTTAATCCATAAGTAACTAATGCGCTAGTTTTCATACAAAAAAATTATGTAACATACTTGGGTAATTTAGTTATTATTAACTCAATAACGTTACACATGTAGACTACGTTTCTCAACACTGAGAATGAATAAATAAACGCCTATTTCTCCAGACTCGTGCTTATCAGTAATCCACAAATCACAGAACTTTCATAATCACTAAGCCATAGCGATTTTAATTTTATTTAGATTTATTGTTCATCAATACTTAAGCATTTTATAATTTGCATGGCTGAATGATGTTTTGCTCTTATCTGAGTGACCATGAATGACGGAGTATTTTAAGATAATCCATGCATGCGATCACTCCCGTATGATCATCGAATCCAGATTAAGTTAACTAAAAACAATATTGCAACTTTACACATCCACCCCAGCCCGTTTACCTTCAGGAGTCAGAAGTACTGTGACTACTACTGTCCTCGCTTATGAACTCAGTCAGACTGCGGGCCGCGGGAGTGGAAGAGGATCGAGCGGGATTCTTTATTGCTGCCGATTTTCAGTCTCTTTTTAATGATAGGCCTTAGGCATCTGTCAATCATCCCCGCTTGCTATTTGGGGAATGAACCCAGCGCTACGATTGGTCGAACTCCGCTTCTTTTGCTGTTGCTTGATTAGAGGACTGCGCGTGCACAGAAGCGTCACCAGGTTTTTGCATAGTTTAGAGTGACAAATCGTACCACCGTACTTTGAGGTCAAAATGCGAACCCGCTACGCAAAATGCGTACAGGTTGGCAGGTCTGTTATTTGGTAAAGCCTTTGCCTCTTATTCCTACATACATAAGTACTCAGTTTATTTAAACAAGAAAGCTTTAATTCACTTTAAGTTTCACTTGTTCATCATGTTTTGTATTTATAGGTAGGACTCCCTAGCGCGCTGTGGTGTTTTGACAGTCATCTCTTGTTGGTTTCCAGCGAGCGGAATCATCCGAACGGCGTTACCAACGCTGGCCGTGTGTCTCGGACGCTTCTATTCCCTTCCATCGGTGACGGCACGCAACTTGTGACACCAGCAATTTGGCACTCCAAGGGTAGCGTCAACCACGTCAGCCAAGGCAATTTTGGGACAATTACCCGAACCGGGGCTGCTGAAGGGCCACTCGTTTGGACTCCAAACGAGGGTTCTGGTGAAAATACCACTTTTGCTGTGCCGTCCGATAGTTGACACCTTGGTGTTGCCGGTTGTGCTTAAAGTCACAAGTTGTTTGACAGGTCGCACCATGGTATAGAGGAACGAAGGGCCCGGGGACACTGCGGTCAAGTGTTTGGGACCGTCGGAAAGGTTGACCACACCGCTGGGTCCCACAGAGTAACCTCAATTCACCCCAGGCAAACTAAATAAGATAAAACCCATCCGCTTAGTGTAGACCACAGAATATTAGATATTCCCCCGGTCATTTAAGTGTTTGGCCCATCTTCTCTTCTCCAAGCCACACCCTCTTCCTAGGTTTTCCACCGGTAGCCCCACTCACCCGTGGCCCTACCATAAAACCCAGCAGTGATAACAGGCTCAGGCCTCCTTATCCTCTATAACACTTCCTGTGTTATTATTTATTCCATTTCATTACAGACCTTTTCATTTTGATTGTTTAATTTTACTTCAGTCTTTTCCATCTTACTATTTTTCTGTTCGGTTGTGATTTGTTCCTTTCAGTTCACCTAGAGACAGAACCTACGAGAGACACCAAGGAAAGTGTCACAGGGTGACCTGAAATAAGCGGAACTAAAATTTAGCGGTAAATGTTTCCCCATCGGAACGGCCCCGGTGTAACACCAGGCCGGTTCCGGCCGCTTGCGAGTCATCGGAAGAGCGGCCATTGGGATCGCTGAGACTAAAGGGTGTGTTCAATTCAGCTGGAGAGACAGGACGATACGGTCAGAGTTTTTGTTCATGGGCTGGCTATTGGACTTTTTATTCATCGCCTCCAAGGAAGATCATTAAGGAGTGTTGTTCTAACTGGGGAAAAGAGGAACTGGATGAACTGGAAAACATTGTTGCACTTGAGAAAGATAAGTACTCATTGACTTTATTCAAGCTTTCAGTACTGTTGTTATATGGATATGGGGAATGGAAGATGTGTTAATGGAGAAAGAAATACTGCGTAAAGTCCAGTCTTGAGGATAACTGGCTCATGATCTTTTGCTCTCTTCTCCCAGTATTTATGTGTGTGCATCATCTCTATCTCAGACCGCTGTCCCAGTGTGCTTGGACAAAGTGCTGAAAATTAAACCGTAATCATGTGTCTCCTGGGTCTCCAGTTCACCCGTCTGGCACCCAGACCCCGCTCAGGATTGAGGCAGAGGAGTCAGGTTAGAATGTGAGCGATGGCCTTATTTCACCCAGTGTGCGCAGTGCAGTGTTGAGGTTGATGTGTGTCACGGAAGCTTTGTTAAAGTGAAGAATTATTGTGTGTGGAACATAACCTTGCTGTTGCTCACAATTCTGACCCCCACGCTGCTGTCCAGTCAAAAGGGGAATGGAGAAGACCAGCCCAGTTTGAGGGAGTGTCCACCCAGCTGTACGCCCCTATTCTGTCACTTGAAGTTCGTCTGAAGAGGAACCATACCGGCCTACTTACCTCGTCTGGCTTGAGTGTGTCCATCCAGCTATACGCCCCTATTCTGTCACTTGAAGTTCGTCTGAAGAGGAACCATACCGGCCTACCCACCTCGTCTGGCTTGAGTGTGTTCATCCAGCTGTACGCCCCTATTTTGTCACTTGAAGTTCGTCTGAAGAGGAACCATACCGGCCTACTTACCTCATCTGGCTTGAGTGTGTCCATCCAGCTATACGCCCCTATTCTGTCACTTGAAGTTCGTCTGAAGAGGAACCATACCGGCCTACCCCCCTCGTCTGGCTTGAGTGTGTTCATCCAGCTGTATGCCCCTGTCCTATCGCTTGAAGTTCGTCTAAAGAGGAACCATACCGGTCTACTCACCTCGTTTGGCTCGAGTGTGTCCGCCCAGCTGTACGCCCCTGTCCTGTCACTTGAAGTTCGTCTGAAGAGGAACCATACCGGCCTACTCACCTCGTCTGGCTTGAGTGTGTCCATCCAGCTATACGCCCCTATTCTGTCACTTGAATTTCGTCTGAAGAGGAACCATACCGGGCTACCCACCTCATCTGGCTTGAGTGTGTTCATCCAGCTGTATGCCCCTGTCCTATCGCTTGAAGTTCGTCTAAAGAGGAACCATACCGGTCTACTCACCTCGTTTGGCTCGAGTGTGTCCACCCAGCGGTATGCCCCTGTCCTGTCACTTGAAGTTCGTCTGAAGAGGAACCATACCGGCCTACTCACCTCGTCTGGCTTGAGTGTGTCCATCCAGTTGTACGCTCCTGTCCTGTCACTTGAAGTTCGTCTGAAGAGGAGCCAATACCGGCCTACCCATCTCGTCTGGCTTGAGTGTGTTCATCCAGCTGTATGCCCCTGTCCTGTCGCTTGAAGTTCGTCTAAAGAGGAACCATACCGGTCTACTCACCTCGTCTGGCTCGAGTGTGTCCACCCAGCTGTACACCCCTGTCCTGGTACTTGAAGTTCGTCTGAAGAGGAACCATACCGGCCTACTCACCTCGTCTGGCTTGAGTGTGTCCATCCAGCTGTACGCCCCTGTCCTGTCACTTGAAGTTCATCTGAAGAGGAACCGTACCGGCCTACTCACCTCGTCTGGCTTGAGTGTGTCCATCCAGCTATACGCCCCTGTCCTGTCCCTTGAGGTTCGTCTAAAGAGGAACCATACCGGCCTACTTACCTGACGTGGCAGAAGGGTGTCCATCCAGCCGTAAGCCCCAGCTCCATATCACCTGGAAGTTATTCCAACGAAGGATCTTTACTTGTCTCTGTCCCTTGCTACTCGAAGTTGACCCGAAGAGCGTACTGGCCTACCTACCTCGTCTGGCCGAAGTAGGTCCATCTAGTCGTAAACCCCGCCTGCCATTACTTGGAATTAATCCAACGAGGGGCTGTCCCCTTCCCTCTTATCTTGTTGGGCCGAGAAGAGCCCTGGTGCGAGCTGGAGCTCGACCCTGCTGGGCGGGTTTCCTACCCCTCTTCTGCCGCTGCTGGTCAGGAGACTTGGAAGACCCAAGAGTATTTTAGCTTGGACCTTTTCCTTTTTAATAAAAAAAAGATTATTTTGCACTTCACTCGGTCTGTTGCCTCGTCTGTCTGGTCCCTGTTAGCTCTTTGAGAACACATGGGAAGCCAGCCAGCGACCCAGAAATAGCCGATCCCCATCGTCCAGAGCGTCAACCCCAAAAAGCCAACACTGAACGCAGCGCACAAATAATGCACATTCCTTCTAAAACCCAAAGCTTTTAGACTCTGAACTCGTGACAATCTAAATTACCGGCATGATGCCAATATGTCGGGGATGAGATTGCTTTTCGACACCTTTTATGGGTCCTTAGAGAATACCAGAACACCCCACTCATTCCTCCAGCTCTGAGCCCGAGCTTCAAAGAGATCTTAATCACAGATCAGGAGAGTGAGAGATCTCTTCACACACACACACACACACACATGGACGTTCATTAACTTCCTCATATGAAGACATTACTAAGATATATTCAATATGTTTTTATGCTTGCCTGTTTTGCCCACGGCATATTGGGATAACTATGATTTTATCATAGCATTAAATGAACTATAAGTGCTTGTAATTATGCATTAAGTTGTATCTCTGTATTTCTATACTCTTTTTGTGCGGTTCTTGATACCTTCAGAATCCTCTTGGTCTGACCGAGCCAGAAATATGTATAAGCATACAGTAAAATGGGTGAATATATGTTTTCCATTCTCAGTAGCAGAAATTACGAATTCTGACACCCCTTGTAACTTATGCAAATGAACCTTTCTGACAAGACAAAGGAACCGTTTTCCCGCTCACAGAACTCCAAGTCGATTGGTCAGTTCACCCCTGAAAGCAGGAATTTGGACCCCCTTTAAAGTCATTGACCAGCGGTTTCTCACCCTCTTAAACTCTCTCTTCAACCCTCTTCAGTATCCTCTCTTCAAGTCTCTTCGTTTTCGTCTTCTGTTTTCTTTTGTTTGTTTCTTTTCGTTAAGTTTTTGTTTCCCTTTTCATATTCTCCTTTGTTCATTTCCACCGACAAGTGAAATGAACTTAGCCTGAATTAGGTTATGAGCTCGACCCTGCTGGGCGGGTTTAAAATAAAATAACAGATCGATGACCAAGCAGCTAGCGTCATCAAATGACTCACTAGGCTACCGCCCTGTCAAAATCTTTATTTAGGCTTTGCGCTGATCTAAGCAAATTGTCCACACCTAACTGTCTAACTGTCTGCATCAGTTAGCCGAAATTCTAATAGACGGCATAGCCTGTATTAGCATAACTCGTTAACCTTAGAACGAACTTGCATTGGCCTCTTTGTGGGTGTTGTCTTTCTCTCACCTACAGTAAGCCAGTATGTCCCGTTTGTCCAGTCCCGCAGACCACTGGGACAACCTCGAGACATGGCTGAGAGCCATGACGGCCACCTTCCTGCCCAAGGACACCGGTGACTCAGAGCCCCTGAGCCAAGAGCAGCTGGACGCCGACTTGGACAGACTGATGGCCCACGATCCAACCCAGAGCTACAACCACAAAGAATGGGCCAAGATCATCGGGAGCCTCGCACACACCCTCGTCGCCCAGGCTCGGCTCAGGGAAAGGAGCAGCATCGACCTGGAGCAGGAAGCAGCAACGCTAAAGCTCCAAACTGAGGAGGCCCGGAGGAACCAGGCCCACGCCCAGAGCCGTCTAGATCAGCTACTCCTCGAGACCCACGACCAGCGCGGGAAGGAGGATGCAACAGACCCAGAGATACAGGAAGAAGTGGAAAGACTTCAAAATGCCCTGGCTGATCTTCGTCGTGACACAGACCAAAGAAAGCAATCGGAGAGAGGTGTCAGAGAGGAACTCAACGGAAAGCTCCGACAAGGTGAAGCTCTCCTCGCAAGAGCAGAGATTGAACTAAAAGATAGAGACGCTAAAGCCAAGGCCTGTGAAAAACACTTACAAGCGGCCCAAGCTGAAATCCACGAGCTTACTCAGCAGAGACACGATCTCAAAAACAAACTTGACATTGTTCACAGAGAGCTGAAACACTCTTATAAACTGCAGAATGACCGGGAAGGGGAAACGCACACCACAAAGTTTCCCCCGACCAGCCGGTCCGTACCTTTCAACCACGAACTCAGAGCTGAAAGGGGGGGGTGAAAGCCCACTGTTCAAGATGTCACCAGCCAGCTTCCAGAGAACCCCTGCCACTAACCACGGCACGGCTCCCAAAGAACTTGACAAGCTGGCCAGAAACATCCCTACTTTCACCCCAAACCCTGCAGACGGCCACGACTTCCATGCCTACCTTCAAGACATTGACTTTCACTTACAAACTGTCGCCAACGTGACCACTTAGGACAGAGTGTACCTGCTCAGAATTATGTCCAGTCGTGAGGTGCGCAGCTTCCTAGACCGTCAACCAGAGACAGTCAAATGGGACTACGAGCAGCTGCGACAGGCCTTCATTAGAGAATTCTCTGATCCAGAATCAGACCAAGGGCTCATCACCACCATGGACATCAAGCAGGCCACACTTGAAACCCCACAGACCTACTACGGCCGACTCCGACAAGCCTACTTCGGAGCTCGGAACGAACCAGCTATGGAAGAGGATTTCAACTTCAGAACTCTGTTTCTCCGAAATCTGCATCCCGCAGTGAGTCATCACCTGGGCGTCATGGCCTGCCCACGTAGCATGTCTACCCAACAGCTACGAGACTTAGCCCATAAAGCTTAGTCTGTGTCTGAAAAGACTGTGAAAAACCCCACAATCTACCCTGTCTCTGAGCACTATTCAGAGCTGACTCTAGAGGGCGCCCCACAACACCACAGACCTTTTTACAAAGAGTCAAAACCGTTCCAGGCCAGCAGAGGGCAGCACAACCGTGAGGGTGCTCGCCCAGAGCATCGGAGCGAGTGCTCTGAAAGATTCTGGGACCGGCCAGGCCCATCCAACAACCCAAAGGGTGAAGCCATATGGGAAGCCAGCCGGCGACCCAGAAATAGCCGATCCCCATCGTCCAGAGCGTCAAGCCCAAAAAGCCAACACTGAATGCAGCACACAATTAATGCACATTCCTTCTAAAACCCAAAGCCTTTAGACTCTGAACTCGTGACAATCTAAATTACCGGCATGGTGCCGATATGTCGGGGATGAGATTGCTTTTCGACACCTTTTATGGGTCCTTAAAGAATACCAGAACACCCCACACATTCCTCCAGCTCTGAGCCCAAGCTTCAAAGAGATCTTAATCACAGATCAGGAGAGTGAGAGATCTCTTCACACACACACACACACACACACACATGGACGTTCATTAACTTCCTCATATGAAGACATTACTAAGATATATTCAATATGTTTTTATGCTTGCCTGTTTTGCCCACGGCATATTGGGATAACTATGATTTTATCATAGCATTAAATGAACTATAAGTGCTTGTAATTATGCATTAAGTTGTATCTCTGTATTTCTATACTCTTTTTGTGCGGTTCTTGATACCTTCAGAATCCTCTTGGTCTGATCGAGCCAGAAATATGTATAAGCATACAGTAAAATGGGTGAATATATGTTTTCCATTCTCAGTAGCAGAAATTACGAATTCCGACACCCCTTGTAACTTATGCAAATGAACCTTTCTGACAAGACAAAGGAACCGTTTTCCCGCTCACAGAACTCCAAGTCGATTGGTCAGTTCACCCCTGAAAGCAGGAATTTGGACCCCCTTTAAAGTCATTGACCAGCGGTTTCTCACCCTCTTAAACTCTCTCTTCAACCCTCTTCAGTATCCTCTCTTCAAGTCTCTTCGTCTTCTGTTTTCTTTTGTTTGTTTCTTTTCGTTTTTGTTTTTGTTTCCCTTTTCATATTCTCCTTTGTTCATTTCCACCGACGAGTGAAATGAACTTAGCCTGAATTATCTGGCAAACGTTACCTTCAACGGACATTTAAATTCTCCGCGACTCGGTCGCCCCGGAAGAACCACAGAGAACGCTAAGCTCTGAAGGAACAACACCACGCTTTCTTTCCTCACCCACTCAAATAAACAATGCAAGTATCGTATTTTTACATCGAGATCTAAAAGCTGTTACGGTTGTTTGCCCATTTAGAGTGATTGTGATTCCTTGTTGGCTCTCTCTCTCAAGGTTTTGTCTGTAATTTGCCATTCTGTGATCCTCCGGGATCTCTCTCAGTCTCTCCCTCCTTCTATCACTCTCTCTCTGATTCTCATCCTCGTTCATTATTTCATTGTTTTATTTTGTGTATTTACATTTTATTCCATGTAATCTTAGTCACCGATATACGTAGTGTTTCCTTTATTAAAATCCATGTATACTCATTTATTGACTCTGTTTCGTGCTCATATTATGAAGTCCCTTTAATGTCCGATCAAAGCTACACGCTTTACAAATTGCTGATACTTTAAATAGTATCTTCTTTTATAGAATGAAAAGGCTGTTTTTCATGGCCAGGAGAAACAATCTTTCCTGAAAGTCTATAAAGTGGATAACTCCTTTTGAGATTTGATAAAAGATCGTCCTGTCAGTTTGCTGGACAAACGGATTATTCGATAACAAATTAATTCCATTAAGAGTTATCCTGAGAATTGATCTATTCTAGACAATTGACATATTAATATTTAATTATAAACACGTTGTGATTGATTATTGATATAAAAATTGATCTATTTTTGCCTACCTGTGGATAATTGATTATAATTCGTTGTATTGAATTGTCCATACAGATACGTTGGCAAAGTATTCCCGTTAAGGGTAATATTATAAATTGTAGTCAATTCACTAATATCCATGACCAGTTGTTAAAATTCCCTTTATTTGAGCTAAGAATCGCTACAACATGTTTGTGGCTAAAGCTATCTACATATTGGTAACATGCTTGTGCAAAATACAAAGTACATTCACCACAGAGGTATGGTATTTAACACTAACAACATTGAGCTTGATGGTCCTGTGAAGGAGTGTGGAATCATGGGAGTCGTCATCTTCACCTCCACAGCCGATGGAATCAGTAGGACGGGAGCAGAAATCATGTTCATGAATGAGGAAGTACACTGTAGTCGGAGCTATTGCTGTAGGCTGTATGCTTACCCTGCCAAACTACACAAATTTTAGCAATAGTTCTGTGATTATACAACATGCTGTTGTATCAGTTTGTTACCGCTAGTTGGAGCTATTGCTGTAGACTGTACAACATGCTTGTTGTATCAGATTTTGCTGCCGCTAGGGGTGTAAGCTTCCCCTAATAGATCCCATACAATTGTTAAATTGGCTACAGCAACACGCTTGTTGCCATGTGTCCTTGCTTGCTACAGCTTAGGGTGATGCTTCCCCCACAAGATTGGATCTATAGTGCTCAACATATGCCGCTAACATCAGGATGTAACCATTCTATCGTCGTGTGGGGGTAGTGTGTAAAATAAGAAAAAGAATAATAATAAAAGAATATATATTTTCTTGGTTTCTACAGAAGTAAACTACAACCAAGTATAACAAGGTTATGACGTCATTGACAGGTGACAGTGTACGCATTACACGTTAACAAATAACTTGTCTAGTGATTGGAATTTATGCAAACCTAAATATTTGTGCCTAAATATATCCAAGTATCAGCATCACACTTGTTGCATTAAACCATCCAGCTGTATTAATAACATGTGTTGCTAATTCTGTGTGAACCGGACGTTTCCACCAACATTACTTCGGTATTGTGACATTTTCAATGAAAAAGATAATTGAAAAATAAATCTCCACCTCTCATCTCTAGCTCACAGTCGTCACTCAAATAAACTGGGAATTGGACTACGGATGTACAACCAAAATCAAGCAGGTGATTCATTTTGATATCTCAATTTTCATTTCTTCCTTTCAGGCGGCATGTCATTCATTGCAACATGCATGTTTACTGTCAAGCATTTCGGGTATTGACAACATGCTTGTTGCTATGGTTTTATGTGGGTATTGACAACATACGTACTCGTTTAGGTCATCCAGGTAAGGGCAACATACTTGTTGCATAAGGCTTTCCGGTATTGTTGGGATCATGCTGTTGCTCAAGCTTTTCAGGTATTGGCATCATGCTTGTTGCCTCAGCTCTCTCAGGTAATTGCAAAAAAACAGCCAGATTTGCACTGTCAGTTTGGGTTTGGCGGATATTGGCATATGGTTTTGTTATGGTTTTAGCTTATCCATGCTAGGCTGCATGGATGCGCAGGGAGTTCTCGCCCAGAACAGAACCATACCAACAATCCTAACTATATGCTAACTGTCAATCATATTTGACGATAGTGGTCCTGACAGAAAAAGCAAAATAGATCATTTTGCTAAAACTCTGCAGAAAACGAGAATGCAACACAGACAATTATTTTTATCTGGCATACAGTTGACTCAGACCATTTAACTAAACCAGGTTTGTGAAGTTAAAGCATGGTGCCTTAAGACTTTTTTTTTTCATACTTTATCATGAAATGCTCTTAAAATGCTGATTAATAATGCTAAACAATGTTATATAATTTGGAAAATGATTTAGAGATGGCAAGAGAAGACAAAAAAACGTTGAAATTACTAGTTAACTTGTTTTTGTGCTCATGACGAGAGTTTTGATTAGATCATGTGCGTTGTTTGTTTTTAGTAGCCTAGTTTATTTCTTTGAGCAAATTATAAAAATGGTCCATACTTTTGCTTAAAGGGATGGTTCGGAGTAATTTCAACCAAAGTTCCTTTGCACCATGACTTCGAGCCAAACACCCCCCCCCCAGAAGCTTTTTTTCCCTTTGTCGAACATTAAAGTTAGAGCTTATTTAGAGATAGTCGAATGGCTTAGTGTAGGCACTAATGGATCCGAGGTTGTATCTCGTAAATTACCCCACTTATAATGCCCGGAATGGTACCAAACTTCTACAGAAGTACAAATAGGTTCTGTACTCATAAAACGAGGTATTGGAAAGTTTGTAAGTACAGCAGGTGTTTATTTAAATAACACTTGCCTGATGGCTTATGCTTCCGCTAACCCAGACGTCGAGGTCACTTCCGTGATTTGGGAAAAGCCGTAAAAGTCCTTGGGAGAACTCACAAGTGTAAGGGAAAGGCTAGTGAAGGCTAGGGACGAGGGAGCCTGGCGGAACTGGTGAATTGATGGGTCACGGCGGAGATGGAGGTAGGAGCCAAGGGTGAGCCAGTGGACTGATGGGCCGATAAGGAATCCTGGACGCGGTGGTTGGAGTCGGATTCAGGGCATCCACTGTCCAGGATGGCGCTGAGGACTGGAAGCCCCTCAGCGAGCCCACCATTCCACTGGTGTCTTGAGGGTGAGTGACGGGGCTGACAAAGGCAGAGGAGATGACGATTGAGGTCTGGATGAGAGGAGGTGGGAGAGGGAGGTCAGGTGGGAATTCAGGACCAGACTCAGGAGTAGCAGCGGCAATTTCCGCTGAGGGCTCGGGCGGCGAGGCGGCCATCTTGGGACAAGACTCTGGAAGGGTGGTCTCGGCGGGACGAGACTCTGGAAGGGTGGTCTCGGCGGGACGAGACTCTGGAAGGGCGGCGGCCATGACGGGACGAGGCTCTGGAACGGTGGCAGCCATCTTGGGACTAAGCTCAGGTATGTCAGGGCGGCCATCTTGTTTGAAGACACAGGCATGGCAGCTATGAAGTGAAGAAGCTCAGGCTCTGCAGGCATGACGTGAAGCTCAGGCTCCGAACTAGGCTCTGTGTGGCGAGCAGGCTCCGAAATTAGCTCCCAGTTTACCTTTACCAGAACTTTTCGACATATTCTTCGATCTGGCGGCCATCCTGGAAACGGGTCACCAGTCGATTTGCAGGATTTACGAGGGTGCAGAGAACGCCCATGTTCTCCTCTTCCACTCTTTAAGCTTTTGGTCCGATCTTCTGTCACGGGTGGTTGCAGGAAGACAGAAGAAGATGAAGGTATCTTTTCCAACACAAAGATTTAATGGGAGTAGTATATACAGGACTGCAGAACAGGCAGCGACACACACTAAATACAACAGAGATCGGACAAAGACTGACTGAACAGATGTGACTTAAATGCAACTACAGATGACACTGATTAACGGAACACAGGTGATACAGATGACAATGACTGACTAAACACAAGTGATACAGCTGAACTGATAATGACAGTGAAGATGACACGTGACATATGAATACAAGCAGACAGGTTCAAATGAAATCAAACTAACCCAAACACCACTGTGACAATACCAGGGATATTCAATTAAAGTTCCAAAAGGACTGATCTCTATATTTCCTTCCCAGACAATACTTTTTTGGAACAGTTATTTATTTCCATCGGGGTAGCTGTAATACAAAAAAAATAAAAAAAACTCAAAATAGAGAATGAGAATCTTGGGCCCCAGGAGCCAAAGCAGTGATGTCTAAGAATTGTTACCAATATTTACCAAAAAAAAAAATATATATATATATATATATATATAAAAAAGTAATATTTCCCAACTGGATATTAATATAAAAAGGTTAGATTAGACGTTTTAACAGGCTATTATTATTACTATTATTAATATTATCAATATATTTTTCTTTTTATATTTAGACACCTATGTGTATGGCAAATAGAGGGCCTTGGGACTTAGAAAACATACTGGGGATGTAGGGTTTACCTCTTAAAGGGATGGCTCAATTTTAGTTAGTCCTACCAGAAAGACTCGGGAGAATATATACTGTAACAATAAATACATTTATTGATAGCCCAGCAAGCAATAAAGTTCTTTGGCGTTGGCCCCGTCCATAGCTCGCAATCCGAGGGTCCGGACTCTGCATTTCCTGCCTGAAGACGAAGGCTGGGGCGCAGCCCACCCCCTGGGAGGTATAGGATGGGACCATCCTGGTGATGGTGGGGAGGATGGAGGGGAAGGGACCATCCTGGTGGTGGTGGGGAGGATGGAGGTAAATGAAAGCGTCATTTGAGTAGGTTTGACTTATTTTGATGGTCCCTTTAACAAATTCTGTTGACTTTAATGTTGCACCTACATGTCTAACTGGGTGATTCTATAATTTAGGGTACACTGCATGTCCACTGATGTTAAATATACTTATATACTTATACAATCAAATTTCTTCAAACAACTTGCATTTTATGTGTAAACTTGCTTCATGAAATAACATCGCACAGACAATATGTGCAATATATTCTTCATTTTGCTTAAAATGTGTCATTATGGCCCTAAATGTACAGTTTTGTCCATGTCCGATTTCAATGTGAGAAAGTTTGGTAAGTCTTTTTGCAATCTTTTACAAAAGTCTTAATATTAAAGGAAAATAATAGTTTCAAATATAAGTTATTTATTTAAATACTTAAAATATATTAATTTATTCGTGTCCACAAAATGTTGGTCAACTATGTTACAAACAAAACCTCCCCAGCAACTCAAAAATGGTTTGTCCCAAGACCATGTGACCAGCACCATGTGATGTCATTTTCCTCTGTGGAGGCCATTTCAAACACACCATAGTGAGTCTCCTCTCAGTTTTTTCAATATTTCATGTAGAAAAGCATATTGTCAACGGCCGTATTATTAACCATCAACTATGTTATGTACATTGTCAGAATCAGAATCAGAATCAGAATCAGAAAGAGCTTTATTGCCAAGTGTGCTTGCACACACAAGGAATTTGTTTTGGTACTGAGGCTTCCAGTGGACATATACAGATACAAATACAACAAGAAACATAATACTACAAATTATAAGAATAAAAAATAAAAATATAAATATATGAGAATAAAAGTATCACAGTTGGGTTTAGTCAGAGTAGACATTTTCAGATTGACAGATTATGAACTATGAACATATTTACAGTGTTTTGAATATTATAAATAGAAAAAAAATCTACATATAAGTGTCACATGAGTTGTAGGATATTGCACTAAACAGTGGGAGTATTGCACTTAGGCATATGCCTTGGGAGATATGTTAACTGTTCAGAAGGGAAATGGCCTGTGGGAAGAAACTGTTCCTGTGCCGAGATGTTCTTGTGGCCAGTGATCTGATTCGCCGTCTTGACGGTAACAGTTCAAACAGGAGGTGTCCAGGGTGAGTGGAGTCTGTGATGATTTTACCTGCTCTCTTCCTCACTCTGGAAGAGTACAGGTCCTGGAGGGATGGCAGGGGGGCACCAATGATCCTCTCCGCAGTCCGGACTGTCCGTTGTAGTCTCCTGATGTCTGATTTGGTAGCTGAACCAAACCAG
The DNA here is from genome assembly GCA_030770095.1 of Gila robusta. Taxonomy (NCBI): domain Eukaryota; kingdom Metazoa; phylum Chordata; class Actinopteri; order Cypriniformes; family Leuciscidae; genus Gila; species Gila robusta. The sequence continues at coordinate 29,627 of JAVALU010002275.1, read as the reverse complement.
ACAGTGATGGAAGTGCATAAAACAGACTCAATGACGGCTGAGTAGAACTGAATCAGCAGCTCCTGTGGCAAGTTGAACTTCCTCAGCTGGCGAAGGAAGTACAGTCTCTGCTGGGCTTTTTTCACGATGGAGTCAATGTGATTGTCCCACTTCAGGTCCTGAGAGATGATAGTGCCCAGGAACCTGAATGACTCCACTGCTTCCACAGTGCTGTTCATGATGATGAGTGGGGGAAGTGCTGGGCTGTTCCTCCTGAAGTCCACGATCATCTCCACTGTTTTGAGCGTGTTCAGCTCAAGGTTGTTATAACTGCACCAGACAGCCAGCTGTTCAACCTCCAGTCTGTAAGCAGATTCGTCACCGTTTCGGATGAGACCGATAACAGTGGTGTCGTCGGCAAATTTCAGGAGCTTGACAGAGGGGTCTTTAGAAGTGCAGTCATTAGTGTACAGGGAGAAGAGCAGTGGGGAGAGAACGCACCCTTGGGGGGCGCCAGTGCTGGTGGTGAGAGTCCTGGATGTGTGTTTCCCCAGTCTCACTCGCTGCTGCCGGTTCGTCAGGAAGCTGGTGATCCACTGACAGATCGAGGATGGTAAGGAGAGCTGGGTCAGTTTGGCTGTGAGAAGATCAGGCATGATGGTATTGAAGGCCGAACTGAAGTCCACAAAGAGGATCCTTGCATAAGTCCCAGGTCTGTCAAGATGTTGCAGGATATAATGCAGTCCCATGTTGACTGCATCATCCACAGACCTGTTTGCTCTGTAAGCAAACTGAAAGGGATCCAGCAGGGGTCCAGTGATGTCCTTCAGGTGGGCCAACACCAGTCTTTCAAACGACTTCATGACCACAGACGTGAGAGCGACAGGTCTGTAGTCATTAAGTCCAGTGATTTTTGGTTTTTTGGGGACCGGAATGATAGTGGAGCGTTTGAAGCAGCAGGGAACTTCACACTGCTCCAATGATCTATTGAAGATCTGCGTGAAGACCGGGGCCAGTTGGTCAGCGCAGGCTTTTAAACAAGCAGATGAGATGCCGTCTGGGCCTGAGGCTTTCCTAGTCTTCTGTTTTTTGAAGACTCGGCTCACGTCCTCCACACAGACCTTAAGCTCAGGTTGGATGGCAGGAGGGGGGAGTAATGGGAGTGCAGGAGGTGATGGTGAATGTGTGAAGTGCAGGTCAGAGCCGGTGTGTGGTGTGAATGAGGGCTTTTCAAACCTGCAATAAAATGAGTTTAAATCATCAGCCAGGTGTTGATTGTCCACAGATCGGGGGGATGGTGACTTGTAGTTGGTGATGTTTCTCAGGCCATTCCAGACTGAAGATGGGTCGTTGGATGAAAACTGGTTTTTCAGTTTTTCAGAGTAGCTTCTTTTAGCAACTCTGATCTCCTTTGTCAGTCTGTTTCTGGCCTGGTTATACAAGATTTTATCCCCACTTCTGTAGGCATCCTCTTTGGCATGACGAAGGTGTTTGAGTTTTTCAGTAAACCATGGTTTATCATTAGTAAATGATAAGAATGTCCTGGTAGGAATGCATGTATCCTCACAGAAACTTATATATGATGTTACAGTATCTGTGAGCTCATCCAGATCGTTGGTAGCAGCTTCAAAAACAGTCCAATCAGTGCAATCAAAGCAGGCCTGTAGATCCTGCTCTGCTTCATTAGTCCATCTTTTTACAGTCCTTATTACAGGTTTAGCTGATTTCAGTTTCTGCCTGTAGGTCGGTATGAGATGAACCAAGCAGTGATCAGAGAGCCCCAAAGCTGCTCGTGAAACGGAGTGATACGCATTTTTTATTGTGGTGTAACAGTGGTCCAGTATATTACTGTCTCTGGTGGGACATGTAACGTGCTGTCTGTATTTTGGTAGTTCACGGGAAAGATTTGCTTTGTTAAAATCCCCAAGGATGATTAAAAGAGAGTCAGGATACCTCTGTTCTGTTTCAGCTATTTGATCAGCCAGCTGTTGTAGCGCCGCGCTCACGCACGCGTCTGGAGGAATGTAAACATTCACAAGAATGAAAGAGGAAAACTCCCGAGGCGAGTAGAAAGGTTTACAGTTTATGAAATGTGCCTCTAAGTTAGGAGAGCACATCTTCTTCAGTGTTGTTACATCTGAACACCAACTTTCGTTAATGTAGAAACACAATCCACCACCTCTTGTTTTCCCCGTTAGCTCCGCGATGCGATCCGCTCTGAACAGCTGGAAGCCCGGCAGATGTATTGCGTTGTCCGGTATGGCTTCACTCAGCCAGGTTTCAGTGAAGCACAGAGCAGCAGAGTTAAAAAAATCCTTGTTAGTGCGTGTGAGGAGAAGAAGTTCGTCCGTTTTGTTAGGAAGGGATCGGAGGTTCGCGAGATGAATACTGGGGAGTGCAGTGCGGAGGCCGCGCTCGCGGAGTTTAACCAGCGCGCCGGCTCGCTTCCCGCGTTTGCGTCTGAACGCGCGTTTGAACAACAACGCTGCCCCACCGACGAGAATGTCCAGCAAGACGTCCGAATAATCAAAAACTGTAGAAAAGTTATCCGGTGTGTGTTTCCTAATGTCCAGTAGTTCGTCTCTGGTGAAACTGATAGGAAAAGAATGACTAAACGCAGAACAAACGAACAAAAACAACACAATAGCTGGAGAGCTCCGCACCATGGCAGCCGTCTGCGGCGCCATCTTGATAGGTCATCAAGACTTTTTGTCATGGCTAAAAAGTTTTATTTATTAAAATTAAATTTTGTGTTGAATTCTTACATTAACCTGCTCAAAAAAATGACATGTGGTTAGCTAGGCTAGGTCCACCATTTCTGTTATGGGGAAGAAATATGGAAATTGTCAACTAAGTTATGGTCAACTAAGTTACGGTCAACTATCTTTCAACTAAGTTACATCAGTGCTCTATGGCATATCATGATCATTAATTGTTTCTGTTATTTATATGGTCTGAACATGTGTATATATATTATGTATGTAGATATATTATTTTACTTTTAAAAATGATACATATAAATAGGTCTCCACAGCTGAGAGACAGCGGAGATACAGGGCTCGTCGTGATGCAGATCCTGAAAGAAGGGCAGCATGTTTGGAGAAGCAGAGAGAGGCATGGCACAGGCTCAGGTCACAAGGAAAGGTGAAGACAGTGGCAAATATGAGTGAGAGAGAGAAAAGAAGAAAGAGGGCCTACTGGAAGAAAGCAAAACAGAATAGCAGAGAGAGAAAGAGCAGGCTTGAGAACGTAATTACACCACCGGACAGTCCAGACAACCATCCACCTCAGAGCAGCAGGTAGAGTTCATGAGGCAAGACAGAAACAGGTTTATGCATTTAATGTTCCCAGTTACCCACATGTTTTGTCTGTACATTAATATACAATACTGGTTGTTTATTTCAGACAGAAGAAGACTGGAAGAATAAAGGCCAAAAGAGGAAACTCAAAATTACATAGAGAAATACAGAAACTGAGAGACTTGCTTGAAAAGCAAAAAAGAAAAACAGATAAATTTCGCAAGAAACTAAAAAGATACAATAGCACTTCAAAAGAGCATGTGTCAGAATCCCCAGGATCCAAGACTAGGCGACAACTTCAACATGCCTCTGTTTCCTCTGAGGTGCGCAGGTCACTGTTTGTGCACAATGCACTCATGGCCAACATGAAAGATGCCTTTTTCACCAACAAGAAAAGGGCACATAGGCGGATAATGTCAGGGCTTGTAACAGGAAGAATCCTGAAAAAGTATGGCTTACAGCATGAAATGACTAAAACACTACACCTGTCCAGAAAAAAGAAGAGACTAGCTGATGCTGAAGGGAAAATTAAGTACAGAAGCCTGTGCTATAGGTTGCTAGAAAATGTTCTCGAATTTTTGACAAGGGATGAAAACAGCCGTTTGACAGCAGGCAAAGCTCGAACTATCACAAGAGGAAAGAAGAAAAAACAGAAGAGGTTTTTAAATGACACCTTGAGAAACCTCCATAGGAAATTTCTCATTGACCATCCTCATTCCAGCCTTTCCTACTCCTTGTTTTGCCGTCTGCGTCCATTCTGGGTAGTTCATCCAACAATCGCAGACAGAGAAACCTGTCTTTGCAAGGTCCATGAGAATTTTTCATTTCTTGCCGAAAAGCTTCACACGCTTAAATTAATTAAGGGTGTGGACATTGAGGATATGATGACATCCATAAGCTGCAATTAACAAAATAAAAGGACTGCATGTACAATGTGTGTCCTGATTGCAAAGGGCAGGAGTTTGCTATACTAGCAGAAGGTGACCTGCAGAAACGTGTCGAGACCACTCAGTGGTTGTCTGAAACGGTAATTAGAGAAAAGAAGAACAATGATGGTGTCAAAGAAATGGTCCCTATGAGAATAACAGCAAAGAAGAAAAAGGAAATAGAGTTAGGAGACATGCTGGAGATGTTTCAAGATCAATTGACCCATTTGAAACGGCATGTATTTAACATCAAAAGTCAATTTTCACATTACCGTGAATTGAGGCTAAATATGTCCAACAACGAATGCTTAATTCACATGGATTTTTCTGAAAACTATACATGTAAGCTTTCATCTGAAATACAAGCAATGCACTTCAACCAGAAACAAGCTACCCTCCACACAGGAGTTCTTTATGTTGGGGGGACAGCAGAGCACATGTGCTTTGGCACAATTTCTTCATCAAAAGAGAAGGGCCCTCCTGCCATATGGGCACATCTGTCCCCCATTCTCGATGAAGTCAAGGCCTCACATCCTTCTATTGAGGTGGTGCATTTCTTTAGTGATGGCCCTACAACACAATATAGGCAGAAGGGAAATTTCTACCTCTTGACCACAGAGCTGGTGAACCGTGGCTTCAAAAGGGGAACATGGAATTTTTTTGAAGCGAGCCACGGGAAAGGTGCTCCCGATGGAGTGGGAGGCCTCCTGAAATGGACGGCTGACAGGCTTGTAAGCCAGGGGCATGATATCGGATCAGCTGAGGACTTATACAGTGCTTTGGATGATAGTGGTACTGTACGAGTGTTCTACATCTCTCAAAATCTTGTGAATGAATCACTGCGTGAAAAGAGCTGTAATCGGGCATGTAAAACTCCTGAGTACTCCTGTGTACTCCACAAATAAACGGATGTGTACGGGAGTTTGCTGTCCCGTCACACAATCCCGAATACTCCTGGATATGTACCAAGTTTGGGGCACAGCAGGGAGCCACTAGGGCCATCAGTTACCATGGTGAATAATCCCCCGGTCGGGGTCAATGCCAGGGAATATTAGCATTTCACACCTTTGGGACACAAGGCAGTGGCCTCCTTCAATTGGTCAGAGATCTTACATAGGATTGGGTGCTGAATGCTTTCCCCCTCCTCTAAACCCTCTAAACCCCTCCTCTAAAACCCTAAACCCCTCCTCTAAAACCCCACACTATTGGTCCAGTTTAAGGCCTCATTTGGGTTTATTGTTACTCATTATTAATATTTATTATCATTGGTGTTCATGGTTATAATGTCAAGACAATCAGATAGACAAAGTTGAGTTTGTTATTTTTATTATTTGTAAATGACACTGGGCACATGACATATATACACACAATCAAAATTCTATCAATAAAAAATATGTTAGCATAGAATACACTTTACTATTAGTCATACAATATATAACCCCATCTAATATGTAAGGCCTGTGTATAATATTTAGAAAACAATATAATATACAAATACTTTAGAATATATAAATAGTACAATATATAAATAATACAATATATAAATATAGAGATACCAATGTGGAATTGTATAAAATATATAAATGCAGTATATATAGAAAACTAAATAGAATTATATATAATACAATCTATAAATAATACTATATAAAAAACAACAACAGAATATTCAAATTATACTATAGAATAATATTTAGATGCGTAATGCTAAAATAATTCACAGGCCAGCTTCTGTGGTCTCCACCGTGACTCGATCTGCACCAACTCGTGGATGATGAGTTCCTAAGTACTTCTGGTCTGCTTCCAGTCTTTTTTGTAGCACCCCACACAGCGCAGACAAAGCTTTACTACGGGTTGGAGGCCGAACAACCCACACCGTCTTTCCATCCAAGATGGCATCCTCCTCTTCAGACATTTGGTCAACTGTTGCAGTCTTCCAGATAGCTGCCTCTTCCTCTGTCTGGAGAATGCCAGTCCTGCTGCTCAGCAGCTGCAAAATGTGAGGGAAAAAAGAAATTAAACCACTGAAAATATCAAATGGGTTGGGATGGGAGCCTTTTAGTCTTTTACTGAGATTTATATTTATTTATACTTACTCTTCTTTTTCTTTGTCTCGTGCGAGCAATGATCCTGCTGTTCTCCATCTTCTCTTTGTTCTCATCTTGGGCCATCCTGTAACCCCTTCGAACAGTTTCAAAATATGTCTTGCAGGATGCTAGAGAGAGGGAGATAGTGAGCAGGGAGAATGTGTTTATTTATAACTAACTAGTCTATACAGTTAAATGGTTGTAGTCTTGGTATATTCTCTTGTGACTTACCTTTAACAACAGCAGGATCTACGTCCGGTACAGCCATGGAGACGCCATTAAAGAGATAGGTTGTGACCTCGAGGTTGTGGGGGGAGGATAGACTGTGGAGCAGTAATTAAAGAAGGTTGATTAAAAATATAATTTAGAAGAAAGGACTGTTATGAAACAATAGTTTTAAAGATATACCTTGTCTGTGGGTCATATTTGTGTGTGTTGTTTTCCCCATTGTGCAATCTGCGTACAGCTTCCTGTAAAAATCCAACATAGTATGAGAGCTCAATTCAAATACATTAATAAATAAAGCACACAAAGTTAAGCGGACACCGCAAAATGTTTGTGACTTAAAAAACTAAAATAAATAAAATAACTTACCGCAACAGATTTATTCCCAGCTCTCTTTAATTTCTTCGAAGCAGGCTCCTCTCTTGCCTCTTTGAGCTCATTGATGTCCGCCTCCATCTTAACCAATCTCTTGTCCATCGTCTCCAGCTTTTCAAATATCCGCTTCAAACTTGCATTCACCATATTCACCAGTCGGTTTTCGTTCGGACTCGGAGTTTGAAAAGCCACGTTGTCCCGGCGTAAAGGAGTAACATCTCTACTCTGCTCTCCGTAAAACTCCAGCGTTCTTTTGCAAGCCATCTTCGCGTTGTAAATAGGATACGGCGTACCTTTATTAACCTGTATATTTTAGATATCTTTTGTTTTATACATACTGGTAACACCCATCCACAAACAAAATGTGCCGCCTCTAAAGTTTTCAGGTAATGCTATTGGTTACTTTCACTGACACAAAACATTAACTGATTCCGTTGGTTGGAACTGGATGACGTCATTGTATTTCATCCAATTGCACGCTTGGAAAGTAGAAATACGGAAATCAAGCACTGTAGCGAAATAAACACAGCAACCTCAGTCACTCCTCAGTTTATCAGAAACATCAAACTACCGGATCGATAAAGGGTTTAACAGTGTCTGCTCTGACGGAAATTTAAAAGAAGAAGAAGAACGGACCGGATTGCGAATCCCGATTTATTACAGAAGCGAATCGTAAAAAAAATCAGTTTGCTTTCAAGCCATATAGGGAACAAGGAAACGGAAGAGACAGTTTTGTGGTCATTGTAACGATTTCGTTTCACATACGCTTTTTTATTCGCACAAGAAAACATATTTTTTAAATGGAGTTTGGATAAAAGACGCTACCGATAGGCCTACTCTGCGTGTTTCAGAAAGTTTGTTTATCACGCAACCAGAGGACAACGAACATGAACAACAACCGGAAAATGATGTGGACAACACTCTGCAAGGTATGAATAGGTTGTTTTCAGTAATTATAATTATGCCCAGTTCATTTCTATTTGAAATTTGAAAGCTATACTACCCAGCTGTAGTTTCAGTCATTATTTTACTCTGAACTAAGCCATGTGGAGGCGTAAATGCATATGGTAACCAAGCAACGTTAGCAGACTTGGGACCAGCTGACCACCTACCTCTTAACAAATCATGAATGCATACATGATAAATATATCCAAAGTAACATTACAAGTAATTATTTTTCACTAAAAATCTACTCAAGTAAAAGTACAAATATGTTGCATTCAAACTAAGTTACTTGTGGGATACCGCAAACGTTTGACCTAAGTTACTGGAGAACATTCATTATTTGTTACATTTTGTGAGAAATATTGTGTAAAATGGCTCGTTTTTCTGTTATAGAGAACTTTGATTATGAAGATCTCAAGATTCCCCTGGGTGCCAGTGACTCTTCAGATACTGCCAGTGCTCCACTGTTGCCATCAACTGTGTTTTGTATGCAACAAGGGGACAAACAGACTGATATACAAGACCAAGAACTGTACGAGGACTGCACTTTGCAAGGTAAGATTGTGCACCTGTCAATAGTCTCAAAGCCTGTAACTTATAACCTACCATAATTCTTTGGAGACTGTTACTGTGCTAAAGCACCCAGAGAAGTCTGTGCTACTTCTTTTGTATTTACAATAGTTTGAATGTATGATTACTCCTGTCCTCCTTAGTGATGATTTTGTTTGTGTGGTTTTCAGAGGTGTCAAAAGTAATCACATTCTTTACTCAAGTAAAAGTATAGATACTAGGGTTTAGAAAAGACTTCTGTAGAAGTTGATGTATCAACTCAAGCTTTTTTCTAAGTAAAAGTGTAAAAGTACTGGTTTCAAAAACTACTTAAAAGTATAAAAGTAAAATCAATGTAAGGAAAAAAAAATCCATTAAGGACAAAAGCTTAGACCATGCCACAGGGGCATATAGTGCACTACCCCACCTCCTAGAAAAAACATTTTTCTAAAGGCCATAATGACTATAAAGTTATATTAAAATGTTTATGTTTAACATTTGGGACTACCTGTTATATATGCCCATAGAAAATAAATGTCAGTTTTATTTAAATTTTAGTACAATGCAAATACATTAAAGAACGTGTACTGAGCATTACCATGTGTTTCATGAAGCGGAAGATAGAATCACCTATCACAGATAATCAGTTTAGCAATAGGCTTGTTTGAGATGAGCAAAATCTGCGCAGAACCGATCACCGGTGATCAGCGCGTAATGCATGCCGGTTAGAAATGTGTCCGAGTGCGGTCCGCCTTGCTCTGATGTCATGCTGACGTGTGGCAAAAAGCTCTCGCGAGCGCAAGGCGCACGTGTTGGATTCTGCAGTCGCGCGCAGTTGCTCTCCACTGACTCCGCTGATCAAAAGCATGATGGGAAACGACTTGCTGACGACACAGCTTAATGTTGATTGGTTTAAACAACCGTGATGTATTGTTCTCTTTTAAAATCTTTGATTTTAAAACTCGGATATCATGTTTTATGTGTATATGTTATGTGTGAATATTCCCAAACTCTCGGACAGTGCGATCTCTATGGGTTATGCAATGTCATTTTATTATATATATATATATGTAAAAAAAACACATAGCCTATGTCTGTATTAAAGAAAAAATTATTGATAAACACTTATTTGGAATGGAATTAAATAACAAGTACTTTGGGTGTCTTGTTCATTATATATATTTTCATATAAAAGCAACAGAACTTAAATTACATCCAGTTTATTAGCAACACTGTGCACGAGCGTGAATCCCGTGAATCCCGCGATATCCATCATTGATCTCGCAGGTGTCAGATCCACTGCGAGAAGCAAGAACTGTCCGGCTTGCCTGCACTTTTTTCACTCCTCCCCTCACTGCAGCCGCCTACTCTCGACTACATTTCAGGCGAGGCAAGGCGCATCTCAAACAAGCCTAATGTGTGTTCAGGAGGCGGGACTCAGATCTATTATCCGTGTGTATTATTGGTCATTTTTTTGGACGATGACAAGCCGGAATGACAAAAAGCCGAAATGAAAAAGAAGTAACAAGGCTATTTTTAAAATGTAAGAGTAGAAAGTACAGATAATTGCGTGAAAATGTAAGTAGAAGTAAAAAGTCAGCTGAAAAATAATTACTCCAATAAAGTGTAGATACCCAAAATTTCTACTTAAGTAAGGTAACAAAGTATTTGTACTTAGTTACTTGACACTTCTGGTGGTTTTAAAATGGGTGTTGTGTTTGGGTTACAGATGACAATAATGCTGAAGACTTCGAGCTTTTCCTGAGTGCCAGTGACAGTGAGCCTTCAGATGAAGATGGCTACTATGACCAGGCAGACAGTTTCATGGAAGAGCATCAGCTTGAAGAGACTGACATTTTTGGGGAGGAAAATATGGATGCAGATGGGTTCAGGGTCACAGAAGACAGCCCTGAACATTTGATGTTGAAACTGCTTGCATTTATGCTTTTGGCATGGCAAGCTGTTTTCAAAATATCATACCGTGCAATTTTTGCACTCTTGCAGTGCATAAGACAATTAATTTGGCTCATGGGACATATTCTGTGTGTGAACACACTCTGTGGGCTGGCTGGAAAGATCCCTAAGACTTTATATTCACTCAGGAAATGGACTAACATCTGCAGAGACAGCTTTAGCCAGTTTGTGGTATGCCCAAAGTGTATGGTAACATACACAATTGAGGAATCATACACCACCTCTAGATCCGGTGCAAAAATCATCAACACTTGTTCTTCTAGACCTTTCCACAAACACCCACAAAAGAAATTAAGAAGCAAATGTGGAACTCCTTTGATGAGAAAGCTTATTGGCTCAAGTGGTAAAGAATACCTGTATCCCATCCGTGTCTACTGTTACAAAAAGGTCAGTCAGTCTTTGGAGACTTTGGTGAGAAGGTCTGGATTTTTGGAGAAATGTGAGCAATGGAGACACAGCAGCATGCCTGACTCTGTCATGGGGGATGTATATGATGGGAAAATCTGGCAGGACTTTCAATATGTAAATGGTCAACCATTTCTATCAGAACCTAATAATTTTGCACTGATGATGAATGTTGACTGGTACCAACCCTATAAGCACTCCCCATATTCAGTCGGTGTTATATATCTTGTCGTTTTGAATTTGCCGAGAGAGGAACGCTTCAAAGATGAAAACATGATTTTAGTTGGAGTGATACCAGGACCCAAAGAACCCAAACTCAACATGAATGCATATCTTGAGCCCTTGGTTGATGACCTCCGAGAATTGTGGGAAGGAGTTGTTCTAATGGACTCTTCACCCTTGGGATGCCAGGTTTACAGAGCAGCATTACTCTGCCTCTCATCTGATATTCCAGCTTCCCGCAAGTGTGGTGGTTTTGTTGGCCATGGAGCACTAAGAGGTAAATTCTGATTTATTATGCTGTTTCACACTATTGCTCAGCTTTTTCCTATTGTGTGCAATACATCCAACATTAAAACAATTATTATCTTTTCAGGATGTAACAAGTGTCTGAAGAAATTCACGAAAACATCTTTTGGGGGAAAAACGGACTTCTCCGGATTTGACAGATCAACCTGGACTCTGCGCATCTCTGAGGAACACAAAAGATTTGCAAAGTTGACAGAGAAGGCTACTACAAAGGCAGCCCAGAAGAAACTGGAACCGCAGTATGGTGCCAGGTGGTCTGAACTGTTCTTCCTGCCATACTATGATGCCATCCGGTTTGTTGTCATTGATCCCATGCACAATTTACTCCTCGGAACTGCTAGACATGTTTTCAAACTCTGGATTGAGTGTGGGGTATTAAGTATCCAGAAGCTTGAAGAACTCCAAAAAAGAATGGACTCTCTCAAGGTGCCACAGGATGTTGGAAGGATTCCTCTCAGAATTGCATCAGGGTTTAGCGGGTTTACAGCAGACCAGTGGAAAAACTGGACAACCATCTATTCATTGTTTTGTTTAAAAGGCTTGATTGAGGATCCAGATTATGATATGTGGTTTGATTTTGTGCAAGCCTGCATTATTATGTGTTCAAGGGTCATCTCACATGATAGGCTTGAAGTAGCTGACTGTTACTTGCAAACATTTTTGTCGAAGTTTGTTGAACTGTATGGATCTCTTCATTGCACACCTAACATGCACTTACATTTACATTTAAAAGAATGCCTGTTAGATTATGGTCCCGTCTATGCCTTTTGGTGTTTCTCATTTGAGCGGTTAAATGGAATGTTGGGACAGTATCATAACAACAACAGAAATATTGAGGTTCAGGTCATGAGAAATTTCCAACAATGTCAACAGCATCCTGTCTACAAAAGATGTGGGTTCCTTGTCAATCCATGACACCACTGATGTAATGTACATAAAACAGTATTCATGTATGTCATCTGCAACACTTGTTTTTCCAGATGTAGAGATGGTTAAAGCACTACCCCCATTTAAGAATGTAGTATTAACAGATTCAGAGAGACAAGCTTTGTTGTCAATGTACACACAAGTGTATCCTAACAGCTCCGTCTCAAAGGTTGGTCAATTAGCAAAGACATGCTTTAGAGTAAGAAGCCTTGGGGTGACTTTTTGTGTAAGAGGCAGGGCTGAAAGGTCAGCGTGTGTATCTGCAAAGTGGTGTGTTTACAATTCAAGTTTTGAAGAGCCTGTCCTTGATCCTACTGCAGAGGTGCGTCCTGGAATAGTGAAATAATTCTTTGTAATTTCTGTGAAAACACAAACTTCCATTATTCAGCATGTAGTGGCAAAAATAATGTGGCTGCACCCTCACCCAGACAGGCATTTCTTTGGAAAGCCTGTGGAAGTTTGGGGTATCAAGGGAATAGAGTCTAACATTGCCTCATCATTCCTCCCTGTTGAGCGCATTACAAGCAGATGTGTTCTCAGTACCACAACTGTGCAGTTAAGTCACACTAGGGAGAGAGTGTCTGTGGTCATTCCAAAGTGTACAGTGGTAGAGATTTAAAAAAGTTGCATCTCTGAAGTGACCATTTGTGTGTGAAACATTTTTGTTGTTTACATTGTTTTACATTGTTTATTTTGTAGGTTTTGTATTGTTTGAGTGCATTTTACACTAAATAAATTTGCATAATCCTAATGAGTATTTCTCCTTTGTTATGAAGAGCAGTGGACACCCAGATACAAACTTCTTTTCAGGTACTACAGTCTTTGTTGTAGATTGACACAATGTAAAGCACTTATCAGCCAAATCACCTTTCCTGAATAGTAAGGAGGGGGGCAGGGGAATAGGGGCAATCTTGAGCTGCCAGTCCCAAAACAAATTAGCATTTACAAAGCCAAGCCATCAACTAACAGCAGGGGGTCAGACAAGTTCCTGTTTTCGGGCATTTGCAGGCATTTACAGGTACGCATAACAAAGTTCCAAAGATTCATGCTAAAGAGCACATTTAGCGGGCGTATTCATTGCCTGAATTCTCCCGTTTACACCTCTTTTGACGCAGTGAATTCCTCAAGAAGATGCCAAGTTCTCTGCCAGTAGTGCCTTCAACCATGAGAATACATCAGGTGGTCACAGGGTCCTTGGGCAAGCTTCTCTATCGAGATGTAAGTTGCCCTTGTACCACCAGGCAAATGTTTGAGTGCCAGTGTGAAGACACACATGCCTTCAGCTTTGAGGTTCAGCCATCAACCCCTGCACTGCCTCTAGTACACTCAAACAAGGACAATGACATTCTGTGGAGTCCTCAATTGATTGGACAGTGGTGTGTTGTGACCTATGAGGAGACAATTTACCCTGGCACCATTCAGGAAATCACAGAGACTCATGTGCAGGTGAAGTGCATGAGTAAAGTTGGACGTTCAGTGAACCGCTTTTTCTGCCCCCTGAGAGATGATGTGCTCTGGTACTTGTTTGAAGATGTTTTGCAAATTATTCCTCCTCCAAAGCCAGTAAATTCCCGCCATGTTGAAATTGATCAAGATATCTGGTCAAATTTGTCAAAGATCTAACTCATAATTTCAGTGAGAATGCCTCTAAATGAACACTGTTTTGTGTGCAGTGTTTCACCGTTGCATACTGAATGCAAAAAATAAGTTTGAATATCATTGTTTTTTAAAGGCTCTGTTGCATCAGCCTACTGTTCTGTTAAAGAGTTTTTAGAGTTTTTTTAAAATTGTTAAATTACTTGAATTGAGCTGAGAAAAGAATTACTAAGAGTATGTGTTGCATTTTATCAGTGCATTCCGAATGCATAAAGAAACTTCAAAAGGATTTGTTTGGGATTATATAATTACTATTACTATGAGCAATCCCTGTTCTGTCAAATATTGACTAGTTAGTGTTGACTTGGAGGTTCTCCATGAAATTATATGTAGCTGTTTGTATTTTTGTCACTGCATTCTGAATGCATAATTGAGACGTTCAGTTCACTAAATTCACTAAGTTCATTCCATAAGAATTTAGCTTGTTTTATTGATTGATTGAATATTGATTGTGGCTTTGAGGGGACATTTTAAAGCTATTTCCAGATCACTCTATATTCAATTTCCCATGAATTTATGTTTGTAGTGTTTGATCTTTTCAGACTTTTTAATGCATAAGGGATGAATTTACGTCACAGGTCTTTGTGAATTGAAAGTTTTGTTAGTGTGCATTTCAATGTATTCTCTGTGGACTTATGTGCATTTCTGTACTGTTTAATAATTCTACATTTAAAATAAAAGAGGTTTTCACCGAAAGCAACTTTGCTAATTCAATTCTGTCTCATGAATAAAATGTTGTCCATGGTAAACAATATGTCCAGTCAACTAGGTTACTTGTGTCAACCGTGTGATTTTCCTTGTCACCTAGGTTACACTTAGATTTTTAAAGTTAAAATAGCCAATTTTGATGTTTCTTACATTTTTAAGCATTCTACTTATTTGCATAGTTTGGAGTTTACTATAACATCTTTTTTAATTATCAAAAATAACTTTAATGGAGATTTATGATGAAAAACATCCTTGTCCATTAGGACAGTTATAAATGAATTGCATGTTCATCTTTAAAAAAAGGTTAATTATGAAAATCATTTTAAATAACAATTGTATGTGTGGCAGAAATGGACTCAAGAGCCTTCTAAATTGCATTTAATTTCAAGTGCAAGACTGAATTGAATGGTTTGTATAACACCCTGTTTGTCCGTAACATAGTTGACAAACTCTGAAGTAAAAACATGTTTTTAATTTAAAAAATATAAAAACAGTTAATATTTAAGCTCTGCAGATAACAGATATGTAACACTGAATTAATATACTATATTGAGACACTTAATGTTCCACTGAGAAAGGACAGTGCTCTTGTGCTTTTTTGCTGACATGAAATGTACCCTAAATTAGAGAATGACTCAACTCTCATTAGAGTGTTAGTAGAGTATTAGTAGACTGGTAGGGTTAGAATAAGTAGATATGTGGTTGCGAAGTTACTTATAGTCAGTAGAATATCTGTTGGAGGACAATAACGAGTTAGCAGATATTAAGTAGACACTCTATTAATAATCTATGAGAGTAAATTGACATTTAGGTGCAAAGTTACTTCAAAAGGGACCATAAAAATAATTTTTTACCTTTGGGTAATACTACTGCCTTCCAAGAACTGGTATTTCCTTTAGATGTTATTTAGTTAGTTCAATGATGTATAACCAGATAGAGAGATGGTACCACCTGCACTGTGCTGCTTAACATGAGCACTCCAACTGACTTTCCCCTGTGAGTAATTGTGTCTGTATTTGCGTACATTTCTAGCCCTTTCCTACTACTATGATGTGCCAGTTTTTTCTAATGAATGAACCTTTTACATATTCATCCTTGGTTTTCAAACAAGTAAACATGTTCAATTTAAATTTACATTCTTTGGTCCTGTTAATGCATTTTAAAATCACACTTTTCAGAGACCAAAAATAAACATTTGAATCATTTCATCTGATGTAACAAAACGTTCCATCATGTGTTTTGTTCACTGCCTTTGTTGTTCACTGCCACTCCTTCAAATATTTGTCATTAATATGCTGTAGCTAGCTTCCTGCTGTGCTTAAATTAATTGAAAGTGTTTCTTATGTTCCATGTTTGTGAAGACGCCTATCAAATTTGCTCTCAGGCGAGTACATGCCACTGGAGACTTTTTCATCAGTCTGTTTTTCAGGTTGTAACTTGTAGAAGGCTTTGTGTTTATCCTTGTCCTCTTAACTACACACCCAGTCCACAAACTTCCTGAACTTTCTTTCAAACCTGTGATCATGTCTCAACAATACATGTGTCTACAGGACAAAGGTCAAAATCTGACAATATAACTATTCAGCAAAAATCCCTAAGATAAATCTTTCTTATAAAAAACTGACTGAATCGACAGTAACCTTTTTAGTTTGAGGTGATTGCAAGGCCTAATTAAAACATGGTTGACAATGATGCTTTTGACTTCATTCAACACAGCAGTTCCATCCTTAAATACTTCTAATACCATTTGGCAAGACTCATGTCCACTTCTTTGATGATCCTGAACACAAAATAATCAAAACGGCTGGCCATGTATGCCTTATCGCTTGCTGAACAACCATTTACAGGTAGGTCAGTTGAATTAATACATTAACCCCTGGTTTCACAGACAAGGCTTAAGCCTAGTCCTGGACTATAATGCATGTTTGAGCTGTTTTAAATGAAAGAAACTTGCACTAGCATATCTTAAGATATGTCCGATTTCACAGACAGGGTTTAGACTAAGCCGGAAAATAGGCCATAATTTAATTAGGGCATTTACTGTAAGTTGCTTTTGTAAACGTACCTTAGAAAAAAAAAATACTGTGTGCATCTTGAGACACAACAATGGCACTGACATATTTTAAGATATGCTAGTGCAAGTTTCTTTCATTTAAAACTAGGCTTAAGCCTTGTCTGTCAAACCAGGGGTTAATGTATTAATCCAACTGACCTACCTGTAAATGGTTGTTCACCAAGCGATAAGGCATACATGGCCAGCTGTTTTGATTATTTTGTGTTCACAAACTATCACTTGCAAATGACATATTTGAAACTGAATAGCCTTATTGAACTGTGACAGTTTATATTAGTGCCATATTCTTCAGTGAAGTGATGATTGTTTAAAATATACATACAAAGTCTGTGTGGGCATTTTTCCACATAGAGCAGATAGACTGCAAGAGAAACCAATCAGTGACTTTGTTGGCTAGAGGATCATCAAAGAAGTGGACATGAGTCTTGCCAAAGGGTATTAGAAGGATTTAAGCATGGAACTGCTGTGCTCTGCTAGGCTTAAGCCTAGTCCCAGAATATGCGTGTTTGAGCTGTTTTAAATGAAAGCAACTTGCATTGACATATCTTAAATTATGTCAGTGCCATTGTTTTGTCTCAAAGATGCACACCAGTAATGTTTTTTTATATGGAATGTTTATAAAAGCTACTTAGATGTCCTAATTGAACTAAGGCCTAATCATGGCTTAATCTAAACCCTGTCTGTGAAACCAGGCCTATATGTATTAAAATGAATAATAACGTAAGCAAATGAAAAGCTTTCTAAACCACAATTTCAGAAAGTTTGAGTTGAAAGGTACGTTTAAACGAAAGCTGTTTCTAAATGAAACACTGATTTGGAGAATAAATATACTTTTTGATTGCATTCAGCACAATGAGAATAGTCAAATGAGAACATGCTAACAATAAAAAACTGCATTTGATCTTTATCTTTTTAATGATTAGTTAAGTTTTGAAGTAGTACCACTTAGCTGTGAAAATGCTATAGGTACAAATCACATTGGTTCTTTTTACAGTCTATTTTGACTGCAGAAATACACTTACCTCACTCACTGGTACTGCCAATGGTAGCCTAATTTTCTGGTCTCCAGTGCCCTCTATAATGGGTACTGTAATGCCCTCCAGACGCTGGACTGAGGGAACTGGTGGTGTATTTATGGGAAGAGTGAAGTGAGTAATGATTGCAAGCAGGTGATGAAGACAGGTGCAGGTGATCAGTATTCAGGGGATGCGGAACGAGTGGGCAGAGTGTGGAGGTCTGGTGCTGACGATTGTGTGTCCGTGACAGTACCCCCCCTCCACGGCCAGCTCCTGAGGGCGGAAAAGACCGACGACGGGGACGACCACGACCTCTTGGCGCTGGACGACTGGGATGAGCAGTGTGGAAGTCTTGGAAGGTGGGATCCAGTATGTCATCCCGGTGGACCCAACACCTCTCTTCAAGACCGAAACCCTCCCAGTCTACGAGGTACTCCAGTTGGCCGCCCCGTCGCCGAGAGTCGAGAATCTCCTGGACTTGATAAATGTTCTCCTCTGCAGGGTCCACAGGAGGAGGAGGTACGTCATCAGCACCAAACCCTGTGGAGGAAGGAGACAGAGGATTAGTGTAGGGTTTCAGCAGGGATACGTGAAATGAAGGTGAGATGCGATAGTGTGAGAGTAGTGACAGCCGGTAGGTGACTTCGTTGATCTGCCTCTGTATCGCAAACGGACCGATGTACCGGGGACTCAGCTTGCGACAGGGCTGTCGGAGACGGATGTCCCTGGTAGAGAGCCAGACCATTTGTCCAGGTTGGTATAAGGGAGTCGCTGATCTTCTTGCGTTGGCCTGGCTCTTGTGTCTCTGAACAGCCCTTTGCAGGTGAATGTGTGCTGAGTCCCAGACCCTCTCGCTCTCCTGGAACCAATGATGGACTGCTGGAACTTCGGACGGCTCTCCTGACCAGGGAAACAGGGGCGGATGGAAGCTGAGTATGCACTGGAAGGTGGTGGATTGCTGAATAGAGTTCTGTGCATACTCGGCCCAGGGTGGATAGCGGCTCCAGCAGTCCTGACGGTTGTGGCAATATGACCGCAGATATCTCCCGATCTCTTGTATCTTCCTCTCAGTCTGGCTATTGGACTGGGGATGATATCCAGAGGTTAGACTTACTGAAACACCTAGAAGATTGAAGAATGATTTCCATACTCTGGAGATGAATTGTGGTCCACAATCTGAAACTATGTCCTCAGGTATACCAAAGTGCCTGAATATTTGAGTGAGTAGTGTTTCAGCAGTCTCGAAGGCAGTGGGTAAACCAGGCAGGGGGATCAGTTTGCATGCTTTTGAAAATCGATCGACGATAACCAGGACACAGGTGTGTGAGTCAGAGGAAGGGAGGTCTGTGATGAAGTCCACCCCAAGGTGGGACCAAGGTCTTGTGGGTACTGGAAGAGGACAAGTTTGCCTTCCGGAAGGCGTCGGGGTACATTGGCCATGGCACAGACTGAGCAGCCTTTAACATATCGGGAGACATCCTGGGTCATATTGGGCCACCAGTAGCGTTGTTGAATGAGTGAGAGGGTTTGTTGGCTGCCTGGTTGTCCAGAGCCCGGAGATCTGTGTACTGAGTCCATGAGGGACAGACGTAGACGTGATGGAACATAGGTCCGTCCCTCAGGACCTCCCGGCAGAGCAGGTTCAGATCGGGTGGCATCGGCAATGTGATCATCGAGACTCCACTGTATCGGGCTGACAATCATGGCTGGAGGGAGGATGGACTCCGGGTTGGTGGAAATGGTGTCAAGTTGATACAAACGTGAGAGTGAGTTGACTTTGATGTTTTTGTCTCCGGGACGATATGTTACTTTGAAGCGTGTAAAACAGAGTGACCAGCGGGCTTGACGGGTGTTGGGTCGTTTGGTATCTCGAAGGTATTCCAGGTTACGGTGATCCGTGATGACGTCAAAGCGGTGTTTCGCTCCCTCCAGCCAGTGTCTCCACTCTTCTAGAGCAAGTTTAATTGCTAGCAGTTCCCGGTTTCCGATGTCATAATTCTGCTCCGCCGGGGACAGTTTCTTGGAGAAGGCGGCACATGGATGGAGTCTGGGAGGCTTCCCCTGCCGCTGCGAAAGGACCGCTCCTACTCCGGTGGTAGAGGTGTCAACTTCAAGGAAAGGAAGATCTGGATTTGGGTGGACGAGAGTAGGAGCGGAACTGAAGGACGCCTTGAGCTTCTCGAAGGCATTGGTGGCTTCGGTGGTCCAGGACAGAGACTTGGCCCCTTTACCCAGCAGTGAGGTGATGGGTGCACTGATTTGGCTGAAGCCTTTGATGAACCTTCGGTAAAAGTTTGCGAAGCCCAGAAATCGTTGAAATTCTTTGATGTTGGTGGGTAATGGCCTGTTGGAAACTGCTTCCGCCTTCCTCTGGTCCATGGTAATTCCATGAGGAGTGATCACGTAACCCAGGAACTGAATAGACTCTTGATGAAACTCACATTTTTCCAACTTCAGGAAAAGTTGATGATCATGCAGACTGTATGCACTACGCATGTCCAGTTTAGAGAGCACCACGTAGTTGTTCCAGGGTGGCTGGGACCAGAGGAAGGGGATACTGGTATTTGACTTGAGTTATTGAGGGTCTGGTAGTCTGTCAGTTGTTTGTCGAAGACATCCTGGAATGCCCGATAGGTGGCCGGTATTTCGTGATGTTCGCTGGTGGGTGGAGTCTCAACTCAGGTGGAGCAGACGGGAACTTCATGAGGTGGAGTAGATGGATCTTCTTGACAGAATATAAGCAATGATTAAAGCAATCGGTTCCCCATCGGCATATCTCACCCGTTGACCAGCATATGTGAGGCGAGTGGAGTTCCAGCCACGGGCGTCCCAGGATGATATCTGCTGTTGAGCCCACCAGCACCAGAAAGGACAGTTCCTCTTCGTGAAGGCAACCAATTCTCAATGTAATGATGGGACTGCAAAACCGGATTTGCCCACGACCGAGCGGTTTTCCCAGGATGGAGTGGATGTGTAGAGTTTGAGGAGTGGTTATTTTACGGGCTTGGAGTTTCTGTAGGGTGGCAAGTGAGATGAAATTGCGACTAGCGCTTTCGCTGAAAGAGATCGTTGCTGGTAAGAAATCTGAACTGGAGTGTATTTCATATGGGAAATTGGAGACGGAAGTTGTACTATACTCAACGCCGGTTGTGGGGGACGGACAGGACAGGTGATGAGTAGATGACCGGTTGAACCACAGTATAGACAGAAATTGTTGTTAATACGACGTTGTCGTTCGATTTCTGATAGGTGAGTGGAACTCAGATCCATGGGTTCTGGTGCTAAAGGGCTGGCTGAGAGTGCAGGACGAGGAGGAGGCAGTGCAGGGCTATCGAGCTGGCAAGTGGTGCGGCGTTGGTCCACTCGGATGGAACATTGGATTAAACTTTCTAGACCAATGATATCATCGTAGATGGCGAGCTGTAAACGGATTTCATGGTTCAAACCTTGGCGAAAGGCAGTAATGAGCGCCGACTCATTCCATCCGCTGGAGGCTGCCAGTGTAGGGAACTGCAAAGCATATGTGGATACAGACGACTGACCTTGACGTAGGCGGAATAATTGGTCGTGAATGGATAGTGAGTTGGAGGCTTGTGAAAACACTTCAAGGAAATGGCCGATGAAATTAACAAGGGATTGAGTGACAGTACCATTTGCGTCCCATAAAGCCCGAGCCCATAATAGGGCTCGTCCAGTAAGTAGAGAGATGATAAAGGCAACCTTAGCTCTTTCTGAAGGGAACTGTGAAGCGTGCATCTCCATATACTGCTCGCACTGTAAGAGAAAACCGCTGCACTCCCCCTCCTCACCAGAGTAGGGCGCTGGTCGGGCCATGGGACTGACAGAGGCAGATGTAGAAGGACTGATGGCGGGTGATGGAATGGCGCGCTGTATGTCTCGCAAGACATCGGTGACCGTGACAGGGGGTGAAGCTTCCTCTTCGCCGTGAGCTATTTGTTCTTGCATAGTTGGTCTGGTCTTCTGTCACAGATCGGAAGAACACAAACAGGTAAAGTTTCAACAGGATGTTTATTAAATGAAACTTAAGGAACAGTCACGGGAGGTAGGTAGAAGAGATGGTGGATAAGTAGATGTGAACTGGATGAATGGAATATGACCGGGTCTCTTATCTGTTGCAGGCAGGATGGCGAGGTTCGAGGCAGAAGATGGCAGACTGGAATGCAGATCAATGAACTGGGTGAACGGGAAACTCTGGAGAGCAGGTATAGTAGCGTGCAGGTTTGGTGATCGTCATAAAAGACGAGAGTCAGGAAGTCGATGGTAATCCGACGAGACCAGCAATGGACTGTGGGAACTGGTGGTGTATTTATGGGAAGAGTGAAGTGAGTGATGATTGCAGGCAGGTGATGAAGACAGGTGCAGGTGATCAGTATTCAGGGGTGCGGAACGAGTTGGCGGAGTGTGGAGGTCTGGTGCTGACGATTGTGTGTCAGTGACACTCTACTGATCCAATTACCAGCATTAACAAAAACAGAATTAAACTAGAGGCAATGATAACACTACAATAATTTTATCACTCAGATCCAAGTTATATTTTACAAAATATACATTATATAAAAGGAGTTATTATTATTATTATTATTATTATTATGCATAATGTAAATGAGCACTACAGTGACTGAACTATAAGAAATTGTTTGATGAGATTGGATATGTCTGTTATTAATCTTTGAGTGTACAGATCTGAAATTTAAGTTTTTTGCAATAAACAATGAAAAGCAAATGCATATGAAATGGTTTAGTTATTAACCCTCTGAGGTCTAAGGTGTTTTCTGGGTCCTGGAGGTGTTCTGACATGCTCTGACATTTGTGCTTTTTTCAGTTATTTATAAACATGTTAATGGCAAAGGTGTAAATTCACTCTATATAGCACAAACGGGGCTACCGTAATATGTGAGCAACATGTATGTACATGTTTGTATTTTTAAGATATTAATGTTTATGCGTGGTTTGTGAAAAAACAAAAAACAAATGTCACTGAAATAAGGTCATAAAACCCATAGTGATTATTTCTTCACAAGACTTTTGAAAATTGTATCACATAGCCTAGAATATTTGCTCCAAAACTATGTGAAAATCATCCTGCATACTCATTTAGAGAAGACAATATATTGATTTAAAATTTGTATGACGTGTTTTGTGTGAGAAAGCTTTATGCGAAGGGGCGTGGATCTCTCATTAATATGAATGCATTTTACACCTGAGAAAGACAAAGACCCTCCCCTAATGGCCCTATTAGGGGCTATCAGGCCCTATCATCATAAGAAGCCTTGCACAAAGAATGAGGAGAAATTAAAAAAAGAATGGCTTTTAGATTGTCTGGATTTATTTACAACACAACATAATCCAAAGATACACAACAAAGGACAAAAAGCACATTAGTAAACACACTGATGTAAAGACAAAGACTTAAACAGTCACACACCTTTGTGCCATTCCTGAAACATAGTAGCCTACATACCTGTCATGTCCAAGGTGTTTGACTTTTCATTTTACCATGTTCATGTACAGAGACTCATGTGAATGTTGAAGTCAGCAGGACACATCCAGTGGCATCTGGTCCCTTTCTAAAAAATAAATAAACACCTGTAAACATGTTGATATCAAGACAAACTATAGGGCTGCACGATTCTGGGAATACATTTTAGATTTTTCACTCACACACACACACACACACACACACACACACATATACATATATATATATATACACACACACAAATATATATATATATATATATATATATATATATATATATATATATACACACACACACTGCCGTTCAAAAGTTTGGGGTCGGTATGATTTTTAATGTTTTTAAAAGAATGCTCACAAAGGCTGCATTTATTTGAGTAAAAATACAAAACAAACCCAGTAATATTGTGAAATAATATTTCAATGTTAATCAGCTGTTTTCTATGTAAATATATAGTAAAGTGTAATTTATTCCTGTGATCATTACTCCAGTCTTCAGTGTCACATGATCCTTCAGAAATCAGTATAATATGATGATTTGATGCTCAAGAAACATTTTTCATTATCATCAATGTTGAAAACAGTTATTTACATTTTTATTTCAGGATTCTTTGATGAAAAGAAAGTTCAAAAGAACAGCATTTATCTGAAAAATAATCTAATCATAAGTGACTTCTTTTAAAAACATTAAAAATCTTACCGACCACAAACTTTTGAACGGCAGTGTATATATGTATATGTATTTTGTAAATATATATAGGAACATCTAGTTTGTTGTGCCTTGTATATAGGCATGTGTAGGGCTGCATAAAATAATAACAATAGCCTAGATAGCAGGCAGCCTATAAATCGTTAAAAATGAACACTTTTCAGTAACACTACACTAGACAAACATATATTGTTTATCATATGTTACTTCAAATATTTCTATTCGTTATGAAATGAGATGAGTTTGTCGTGAAGCCTAATGTGTGGCGTGTTTTGCTTTTCAAACACACAGCGCGACTCAGACCCAAACTCAGCGCGTGCAGCGATCGAGCCGCTCCAAACTATGAAACATTGTTGTTACATTATACATCTACGTTTGAGCAGATATCCACAAACACAGTATTTAACAGTAAACACAGGTCTAAACATTAAAATATTCACCATATTAGAATAAACACTCATACTAGCATAGGCCTACTTGTATCTCATTTCATAACATTTTAGGCTGCACCAGTTTGAGTTTAGTAGCTACAATGTAAAGTTTATGCAACAATAAAACACTTACTAATATGTCTCTTACCTTAAAAATTGTTCTCATAATAAAAATGTGTCCTTCTTCTTAGGTAAATCCAAGGTAAATCCACAGCACAAACAGTCTTCCAAACTGATGAAAAGTAGAGAAATACTGGAGTCGCTGTCGCTGATTCTTTGTTTAGAGCTGATGAGGGCGTTAACAGCTCTGCGTTCCTTCACGTGGATCATTTGAATGAGAACAACTGCGCGCGTGGGGGTGTGGTCAAATTAAAGTTAATGAGGGCTGGAGAAGCTGTACACGTCGTTGCTTTCATACGGATTTCTTAAACCGAGAATATTTGTTTTTGATATGATTTACTTCATTTAAAAAAGGAGACTTCGAACTTTGTAAAAACATTACTTTCATGTGTGGGTGGCAAGTATTGGCTGAGTTAAAGATCATTTTCTGTCGCGTTTCAGAATGAACTTCACATTGAGAGAGAAGACAGAACGTGCATCATGTTTTTTTTCTTTATTTTACGAAAAACAACTTTTTGTTTTTATTATTAGTGTACACAAAAAAAGAAGACATTTAACAGTTTTTAAAAATGTATAACACTTGTCTGTATGACAAAAATCGACGGAGTTATTTGAGTTTCTTTTGCACTGATAAGAAAAAAAGCGAGACTACCGGCGCGATAGCCAACCTCAGAGGGTTAACCCTCTGGGGTCCAAGGTGTTTTCTGGGTCCTGGAGGTGTTCTGACATGCTCTGACATTTGTGCTTTTTTCAGTTATTTATAACCATGTTAATGACAAAGGTGTAAATTCACTCTATATAGCACAAACAGGGCTACCATAATATGTGAGCAAGATGTATGTACATGTTTGTATTTTTGAGAGAATATTGTTTATGCATGGTTATTGAAAAAACTAAAACTTAAAGTGTCTGAAATAAGGCCACAAAACACATACTAAATATGTGTCCACAAGACTTTTGACTAATGGGCGTTGTTGCCAAGAGTTTTTGCTTCAAAATGATCTGAAAATCATCCTGCCTAATCATTTACACAAAACAATACATTGATTTAAATTTTATAAGATACCTTTTGTTTGGAAAGGCAATATGCGTGGAGGCGTGTTCACACCTGAGAAGACAAAGGTCGGATAATGTGCCACATACATAATGAGCTGCATAGTAATTAGCCTGGCTTTCACACAGGAGTGTCACAGGGTCCCAAAGAATGCAAGGACAAAATAAATTATCTATATATACATATTTTACAATTAGAAATTGTAACCAATTACAAATAGGTTACAATTACAACAACAATTACAATTTTAACAATATTTCAAGTGTACTCTTTCTTTGTAAAAAGTATACATTTGATCATACGTATTAAAAAAGGTAAGGATTAGGTAAGGTAAGGTAAGGATTAGTTTGAATATTGGAACAAACACTATAATAACATATTAGTTGATAATTCAATATACCTACTTTATTTTTGACAAAACATCATACTATAGTATATTTAACATATGAGCAGAAATTGGTGAACAAAAGCTTAACTATTTAATGTGACAGTAGTCTTTTTTTTACAGTCAAAACTTTATAATCTATCCAAAACTAATCACAAAATCTTGTCTAAACATTCATATTTAGTCTATAACATATTGTGTATGATATATTAGCATATACATGTTAATTTGCAGTTTGTTGCTTATACAGACATTTTATTTCAACATATTTCAGTCTATTTTTACTCATCTTAGGCTATAGCAATATAGTTTGGATGTGTTCATGTAAAAATAACGTTTACTAATGTAGATGCGAGAGTGAATGAACGGCACAGACACACGCTGTATAACTGAAAGTAAACAAAGCGCGTACGCCTGTGCTGTTCATTCATCATTTAGCCTACACACAGACACGCAATTCATATTTAAACAGTCTTTTTGCGGTTTACAGACACTATCCAATATCGCGATTAGAACAAAGCACTTAAGAATAAATGACTTACTACATCAGCTGGATCCGTTGCTCCTCGAAATGAAACTACCAGCACTTCTGGTACATTTTCCAGGGTTATTAGATAGTATCACAGCGTAGCAAGACGAGGTAAAGTGCAAGATTTTATCAAACATGATGTGTTTTATAAACCAGCTGGTGGGCGTTGGCATGTTTGAATGGCTTGCCTTAGATCATTTGCGTTTGAATACCGCGCGCTCCCTGTGGGCGTGTCACATTAGCAGAATAATGAGCTGAGAGAAAGATAATGAGATCGGCTGACACCTCTCTCTTTTTTTATAGATTACATAAACAGAGAATATTTATTTTAGTTTTGAATTAGATATTTTAATAGTACAAACTTAAATGATCATAAAGATATATTGCTCATGCTTGTGGGAATAGTATTCACTGAGCTTTGTTTAAGTTTAGAGACGTGCTCCAGAAAAAAAGTTAACGGAGACGGAGAGACAGAAAGCACACCCTGTTTATTTTCTTCATTTTACAAAAGCACACGGTTTTGATGTTAATGTGAGTGTACACAAAAAAAGAAGACCCTTTATAGTTTATAATCATGTATTGATTTTATTTATATGACCAAAAATGACGGAGTATTTTAAGTCTATGTTGCTGCTATGTGGAAAAAAAACAGCAAAACGCGCCGGCGCGTTTCTGGACCCCAGAGGGTTAACGTGCTCGAAAACTCTTGAAACTTTGCACACAGGTCAGAACCCACGGCCAGGGCTGAAGCTGGTACCCGGGCGTGGCAGGGGGGCTCGACAGCGCCCCCTTCAACGGGGTCCGAAAACATGGTCCATAAATCAAACACGCTTGCATGTAATAATATGAAACTCAGTACACATTTAGATCTCATTGGGCCTAACAACTTTCGTACACTAACTTTTTATGCCAGCCCAACAGGAAGTTGGAAGCCCATTTAGGGTTGTTTGGAAACGCATGCTATGGCATTTTAAATACTCCTCCTAGGAAATTCATCCGGTCGCCACCAAACTGGGTGTGCATGAAGTCAAGACATTGAGGATGATAAATTGCCAGCGGATTTTTGATATCTGGAACGGTTTGGCCGTGGCGAGGAAACTAATTTATGGCGAAAAAGGGAAACAGGAAGTGTTATATAACTTCTGTATACATTAATTGATCTTGATGAAACTTCAGCAGTGTGTTCGTTGTAAGAGGCCGATTACATGGATGTGACTATTGTGAGTCAAAGTTATAGCGGCACCAACTGGCAGTAGGAAGTGTGTCACTTTCAAAATGCTTTGAAATAACCCTCTTATTTTTACCCGAATTGCTCAAAACTTTATCTGTATAACGTAGACACACGGCAGATGTAGACCTGTGAAAGGATTATTGATATCTTAAATAATGTTGCCATGGCAACGCATCAAACTTTAATATTCTTTTTGGATGCTTTTGAGAGTCTTAACATGCTTGAAATTGCATGAAACTTGACAGACAGATCACATTTATTAGCCAGTAGACATGTGCAAAGTTTCAGAAATGGGCGTGGTGCAGGGGCTCAGTAGCGCCACCTTTTGACAAAAGTGGGGGGTTAGTTTTATAGTTTTATCTACAGTCACAAAACTCGGTAAGTATATTGTTCTCATCGAGCTGGACAACTTTCTAATTTACAGTCCTTGGCGCCGACCAACAGGAAGTCAGATATTTTGGTTTGAATGTGGATTGTTTTGGAGAATTTTCTTAACATGCTCAAAAACTCTTGAAACTTTGCACACAGGTCAGAACCCGCGGCCATTAGGGCCATTAGAACCCGTCTCACAGCGCCCCCTTGAACGGGTTCCGAAAACTTGGTCCATATATCAAACACGCTTGCATGAATTAATATGAAACTCGGTACACATATAGATCTCATCGAGCCGAACAACTTTCCCTCGGTCAAGTTTTATGCCAGCCCAACAGGAAGTCGGCTATTATGGGTTGTTTGGAAAAAGCTTGCTGTGGAATTTGAAATACTCCTCCTAGGCAATTCATTCAATCACCACCAAACTCAGTGTGCATGAAGTCAAGACACTGAGGATGATAAATTGCGAACGGATTTTTGATATCTCGAACGGTTTGGCCATGGCGAGGAAACGAATTTATGGCGAGAAAAGTGAAACACGAAGTGTTATAACTTCTGCATACATTAACTAATCTTTATGAAACTTCAGCAGTGTGTTCGTTGTAAGAGGCCGATCAGATGGATGCGACTATTGTGAGTCAAAGTTATAGCGCCACCAACTGGCAGCAGGAAGTGTGTCACTTTCTAAATGCTTTTGACAAAAGGGGGGGGGGGGGGTTAGTTTTATCTACAGTTACAAAACTCAGTACATATATTGTTCTCATCGAGCCGGACAACTATCTAATTTACAGTCATTAGCTCCGACCAACAGGAAGATATTTGGGTTTGAATGTGGATGTTTTGGAGGATTTTCTCTCCCTCTCTCTCTCTGTGTCTGTGTCTCTGTGTGTGTTTCTGTGTGTGTGTGTGTGTCTGTGTCTCTGTGTGTGTGTCTGTGTCTCTGTGTGTGTGTGTGTGTCTGTGTTTCTGTGTGTGTCTGTGTTTCTGTGTGTTTCTGTGTGTGTGTCTGTGTGTGTGTGTGTCTCTGTGTGTGTTTCCGTGTGTGTGTGTGTGTGTGTGTCTGTGTGTGTGTGTCTGTGTGTCTGTGTCTCTGTGTGTGTGTCTGTGTGTCTGTGTGTGTGTCTGTGTCTGTGTGTGTGTGTCTGTGTTTCTGTGTGTGTGTGTGTGTGTCTGTGTATGTCTGTGTCTGTGTGTGTGTGTCTGTGTTTCTGTGTGTTTCTGTGTGTTTCTGTGTCTCTGTGTGTGTGTCTCTGTATGTGTTTCCGTGTGTGTGTGTCTGTGTGTGTGTGTGTGTGTGTGTGTGTCTGTGTGTATGTGTCTGTGTTTCTGTGTATGTGTGTGTGTGTGTCTGTGTGTTTGTGTGTGTGTGTGTGTGTGTGTGTGTGTGTGTCTGTGTTTCTGTGTGTGTCTGTATCTCTGTGTTTCTGTTTGTGTGTCTGTGTGTGTGTGTGTGTGTGTGTGTCTGTGTTTCTGTGTGTGTCTGTGTTTCTGTTTGTGTGTGTTTCTGTGTGTGTGTGTGTCTCTGTGTGTGTGTGTGTGTGTGTCTGTGTCTGTGTGTGTGTGTCTGTGTGTCTGTGTTTCTGTGTGTGTGTGTGTGTGTGTGTGTCTGTGTCTGTGTCTGTGTGTGTG